>CBMN010751411.1:365-13063 GCA_000582825.1 Hordeum pubiflorum
ATGACGTTTGAGCAACCCCAAAGCTCATCGTATGGTAAGAAGTGATTATGATACTCTCATGGTCTAAGGAACATAAAACACATGTTAACTCTCCGTGTTATAACAATCGATTTCATACGATATTATCTGAAAGTATAACAAACAAGTTTGGGTCGATTCAATATGATCCTTCTTCTAACGTCTATTCTCAATGTTGTTTTAGGACTATCATTATACTTAATGATATCCTAAGATCCAGAAAACATGATCACAAACAACACTTGAGCAAGTCTTAGAGGCAAGACTAGGAATATTTATTTTACCGCATATCATTCCACACGTGCATAGGAGTTTTCCACTGAATCACATATTCCAGAATCATAGTAGTTATAGCATAATATATAAACTCTTAATTATGAATATGGAAATTTAATAATACAATATTATTGCCTCTAGGGCATATTTCCAACAATTTTAATGTTGATACTTGTTTAGTTGTTGAAGTTTGTTAAATTATCAATTTATTACTATTTTTCTTGTTGATGTTTGTTAATTAATATTTTTCTACCATTTAAATTACGAATGTTTACTAAATATATTAAAAATGATACTATTTAATTTGGATTTTTAATTAAAGTTCTTACCATTTCTGTTACCATGCCAACTTAAGTTGCTATGCTCTAAGCTTAATGACCAAATTAAACAAAAAGAACTATTTCTATGGTACTGTTTAACAATTCAAATTAACAACTATACTTGTTATTTGCTATCTGCTTCTTCATCCAAATTTATAAACACCCCCGGTGGAATGTGTGCCTATTTGACACAAAATGTGACTAATAAATTCTGAATTATATGCCACAAAAACTATATCATTGAAAAATCTTTAGAAGAAGAACCCATTAATATATTTTTGGTGTCACATAACTAATATTTTGTTATTCTCAAATTTAGGCTTAAAATTCGAGGTAGCAAATAAACCCGAACAAAGGAAGTAGGTTTTGGACGCATTCTTCCCCTTTTCTGTCTCTGAGCACATAATCTTGAGCATGGCCGAGTGATGACTGACAAGTATAGGGGATCAATCGTANNNNTTTCGATAAGTAAGAGTATCGAATCCAACAAGGAGTAGAATGAATTGATAGGCGATTTTCAGCAAGACATTCTCTGCAAGTGTTGTAAGATAGTTTTGATAGCAAGATAATTGTTAACAAGTAACAACTAACCCCAACCCTCCGTGTTCGGTTGAATTGGCTAGCTTACCTCTTCTCATTCTTGCATGGGAAAAAGAAAAGGGTGTGAATTGTCGTTTCCTTCACCGGTGCTAGGAGATCGAGGTTGATCCACCCTGTCGTCGCCTCCCCGACCGACGGCTTCACCGCAAATTCCAGGCCCACTCGTCGCCCAGGCCATCGGTGCTGCCTCCCCGGCCGGTGGCAACACTCCCCCGTCCATCCCTGACCTTCCCACAGGCAACCGCCATCGCTGGAGTTTGCCGCTGACCGACGCCCCTGGTTCCTTACCACGACGTTTGTCGGATCTCTGCCTTCGCTGAATGCCGCCGTTGGTTGCCCATCTCTTCCCGATGAACGGCACAACCTTCTAGGAAGAATCGACCCATGCGTGGCAATGGCGAGTGCGGAAGCCATTGGCTCGAAGCCGAGCACTGCAGGCCTCAGCGACATCTCAAGTTGCACATGCGCTACACGCACCACGCATCTTCTCCAACCACTGCCCCCTTCTCCCACATTGGCCACCACATGCAGTTGTCCGCCGTGGAGTAAGGCTGCCACGCCCATGAGCTGCTCGGCTGAATGCCAACCCATTCCAAACTCTATCCATCCAAACACAAATTGGAATTGGTGCCCCCTTTGGATCCCAAGCATCAATCAAATATATGAACATCCAACCACTAAAATTACCATTGAAGATCAGTATCAATCCCCTGAGATATTGGCATTGGAGCCAATTCAATGCCAACCCCTTGAAAGTCTACATCCAAATGGAGGGTTAGTAATTCCTTGTTTGGAATCAACATTCTAATAATTTCATCAAGTGCCAAAGCAAGAGGCTGAAACAAAAAATAATTGAAACGTTGACATTGCACCCAAGAACTTGGAAAAAAAATCCGTGAGATCATGATTTTATGCCTGGCTTTGCGTGTTGAACACAATTGGATTTTATGCCTGCTTGTAAACTTTTGAGCTGCTCTTGTGACATAATAATAAGAGAAAAAGAAAATCCTAACGAGGAAGCAAAACGTATAACGTGATGACGTGAGCACAAGCGAGTAAAGCAACCGGTGGCCGTGCCAAGTGTGAAACCGGCGCCAACCCCACTGACGCGTGGGGCCCACGTCCACGGACCTCACACTGACAAGCCGGCCCCGCACGCCGTTCGTTGGCTTCTCGTTATGCTAAACTACTACTAGTCGGCGAGAAGGAGGAATCGGAGTAGACGCAAGCCCACGCGATTCCCCGAACCCAATCGGAGCGACGAGAGGAACAAACCGGCCGACGAGGGGAAGGAAGGCCCGCCACAGCGATGCAGACGCAGAGGTCACCGGCGATGGTGGGGGGAGGGCCCGGGTCGGCGGTCGGGTCGCCGTCCCCGGCGACGGTGCCGGTGAGGCGGCGCTGCGAAGGCACGGCCATGGGGGCCGTCACCCTCGACCTCCGCCCCGGCCTCGGCGTCGGCCCCTTCACCCTCGGTGAGTTTCCCCCAACAACCCTAGCGAACCAACCGCCCGCCGTCGCCGCGTCGGTTGGGATCCGATTTCCGAACCCGTCGGTTGCTTCCTTTCGCTCCGCACGCGACAACGGGAGAGAAACCTGCGTTTTAAGCAACCGCTTAGCTGAAAGTTTCGATTTTTTTTTGCCAATTCTGACACAAGATGGTCGGTGCAGGAATGCCGATTTCCGATGCATTTGCGCAGATTGAACACCAGCCAAACATTTACGATGTTGTCCACGTGAAGTACTTCGATGAGGTTTGTGATGACAGCCTTTGTTTGGTGTTACCAGAGTCACCAAATTAACCTTAACCGATTGGTGTTGTTCATTTTGTGATCCCAGGAGCCTCTAAAGTTGGACTTTGTCATAAGCTTTCCGGATCACGGATTTCACTTACGCTTCGATCCTTGGTCGCAGGTTCGCTTCTATTGGTGCAGTCATATGCTTGGATTTTCCTTGATACTCTGGTTGCATTGTAGACATCGTTGATCTCACTTGTACTGAATTCATGTATACAGTAGCATTTGTTTGTTGGTATTGAATACTGTACTGAAATGTTTATATAACCAAATTATAGTGGTTTTATGCTTCGTTGAAAATAAAAAGTATAATGCAGACCCTTCAGTAGTTAAGTGCTGTAGTTATTTGAGTTCTGCAGCAAAATTTACTTAAAGGATATGGTATAAAAACTTGTACATACTTTACATTTGAGATTTGTGAAAAAAATCACCATCCTTCAGAAAATCTTGTTCTTTCATTTTTCTCCTGCAGAGGCTTCGTCTCATCGAGATTTTTGATGTTAAGAGACTGCAATTGCGTTACGCGACGTCTTTAATTGGGTGAGGAGCTTTTAGGCATTCACTCTTTTCTGTTTAGTCTATATTCAAGAACCCTTGGGTCGAGTAAAGATTATATGTGGCATGGCCATTCATTTTTTGCTCTAGCCGTTCAACAAAAGGTTCGGTGCTGTGTTACTGAAGATTTCCTTCTACCTTCTATTCTTTCAGCGGTCCATCGACGTTAGCCACTTTTGTGTCTGTGTATGCTCTATTCGGACCAACTTTCCCTGGGATATATGATAAAGAGAGGGGCATGTATACCCTCTTCTATCCAGTATGTTATGAAAAATCGCCCTTGCTTTGTTTCATTTCTTTCAAGATTTTGTTCCATGTTCCATTTCCTGGTCTGTTTGGGTTTATCTTACTCACAAGATTTTGCAGGGTTTATCATTTGCGTTCCCTATCCCCAGTCAATATACAAATTTCTTCAACAATGGGGAAGGTATGTTGCTAAATAGTCACATTCATTTCTGCATATCTATCATTCACAGCATTTCTTCTCAGCTTCTTATTGCACTTGCAGTGGCAGATTTGCCCCTGGAGTTTCCCGATGGAACAACTCCGGTTACGTGCCGTGTTTCTATATATGATAGCTCAACAGATAGCAAAGTTGGTGTTGGGTCATTGATGGATAAGGCGGTTATTCCTGCCTTACCTGCAGGCAGCCTATATATGGAGGAAGTACATGCAAAGGTACATTGCCTATTTATTGATGATATTTCCAGCCTATTAATCCTGTAAAAACTGCTGAGATTTTCATGTTCCATGATTCAGTAATCCATACGATCTGGTTTTACAACTGCACACATTTTTTTAAGTTTTTGAGCAAGTATATATATAGACCAAAGAAAGTAAATGCAGAATTGTAGGCTGAACAGCTGGTAGTGTATGTGTCATGCATCATTGTTACTGTCTTTTGCGCATAGAATAAAATATATATATGTAATTTTATAAGCTCTACAATATCTTCATCACTGGAGCAAACCTTTTTTACAGCTTTATCTTGTTTTCAGCTTGGTGAAGAGCTTTGGTTCACTATTGGGGGCCAGCATATTCCTTTCGGTGCATCACCACAGGTGTAAATCATTCTACTGTCTGCTCTCTTTTTCTGAGGCGTGCTTTAATGGTTTCTTACCGGATGCGGTATCTTTGGCAGGACATCTGGACTGAGTTGGGTCGTCCATGCGGTATCCACCAGAAGCAGGTCTGCTTATAATTTCTTTTTTTACTGAAGCACTGCAATATGTATTTTCATAAAGATTGTGGCAGGCTAATGTTTCAACTGTTACGAATAACATGCTCTAGATTACTTGGTATCCATGCTTTCCAGTTTATTCCTTGGAAACATCTATTTGTACCTCCATATTTTATCCTATACTGAGCTGTTGAGGATAAACTAGGGTGTCATTTCTAGTTATTATTCTGGGCATTCTAGAGAAGCCAGAGTTATCTGTTAGTATTTCAAAGACCAGTAAACAATAAATGATTCCATGCACTCAAGCAATTCAACATATGGTTCAAAAGATCCGAGGACCTCTTGGTCTCATACTGAACTAGGTGTTAGGTCATAGGTGCTGTTGCAACATGTGAGTGTCGGTAGAACACAATGTGGAAATTTGATTGAATAACCCCCAAAGTATGCTTGGAACATGTGAAATGTCATGGTTCGACAAGGATTTTTCTGACGCATGCAGATTGCTTTGGGAGGTTTGAATGTTACTTGCAAAACAATGTTGTGTCTGATGCAGTTTAAAGATAAAGCAGCCAAAAAGCTGTTTCACCTTTGACTTTCTGATTTTTAGATTTATATTTTATATGCGGAACCATTTTTTTTACCTCTTGATACATGCCAACTCTTCTGTGATATATGCTCTCCCTGTTTTGTTATTGAAAAAATAATATAAGGGAAGACCAAAATCCTAAGCACTAAGAATTCAATACTGCATTCTCATCTTTAATGCCTACCATATCATGCTCTCATGTTAGGTGGACCAAATGGTTATACACTCTGCATCCGACCTCCGTCCTCGGACTACTCTTTGTGGAGACTACTTCTACAACTATTTTTCGCGTGGTATAGATATCTTATTTGATGGTCAGGTATGGAGTTTCTTTGTATAGTAGGTCTGCTTGAACACTTCAAAGATTTGACAACATTTCTTTTGTGAGGTTCGACCAGCATGTTGACGAGTAGATTTTGTTTCATTGCAGACTCATAAGATAAAGAAGTTTGTTTTACATACAAACTTCCCTGGTCATTCTGATTTCAACTCGTACATGAAATGCAACTTTGTTATCTATGACGCTGAAGGTACGAACTGCTCGCTACAGTCAGTTTGCTCGTGATGAGATCAATACTAACTAACTATTTGCTTTGTTTCAGCTGAAGGGGGACAGCAGCCTACTGGTAACAGTTCCAAGAATTGCATAACACCTCGAACAAAATGGGAACAAGTCAAGGTATGGTGTTCACCATGGTTTATGCTGCAATGATTGCCATGTAGATTTATAAGTTATAACTATCAACTTTGCTTTGAGTTGTCATTTCATTACTAAACCTTTTGTGCTCCCTCTATGACAACTTGTTTTTCCTAGATTTGTTTATAAGATATCTCGATCTTTTAATGGTTCAATGGCTGCCTTCGTGAAAAGTTGCTGAATGACAGACTTTTTGAATTTGCATGCAAATAAACGAGTTACTAATGTTTCTTTGACCCTGGTAAAGAAAATGTTTCTTTTGATCTGATCGGTATACAAATAAAAGTAAAATCAGATTGTGGTTAATGTGCTCCCATGCTAAAACGGCATCAGTTCTTGTACTTTTCAAAAGCAGCTCAACACGCCGTGTTAGAGTTTTAATCCTAGTTGCAGTTATGTAGGGTAATTGTTTGAGCAGTAACGCTTCTCGGTAATGGCCAAAAACAATTGTGCTTCCGATTTTCCATGCTTATTTGCTAACTGACTTTGTGTTTTGATTCTACCGTATTAGGAGATCCTTGGCGACTGCGGTCGAGCAGCGATCCAGACGCAGGGCTCGATGAATAACCCATTTGGATCAACTTTCGTGTATGGATACCAAAATATTGCTTTTGAGGTGGGCTGCCTATCATTCGGCTTCAGATACCTTCTTTTTCCTGCGCGAAGTGTGTCATGAATTTGTTTGTTATCCCTCCGATCTGACACGTGCAATTCTTCCGTTTCCATTTGACCAACAGGTGATGAAAAATGGATACATCGCCACCGTTACTCTCTTCCAGTCATGAGCTGCGTAGTCGCACCCACACCTGATGTATGCGGCATGCAAAGCCTGAAGCATGCCCCCTCGTGACGTGTAAATTAACCTGTATATCCCACTCATTGTACAGGGACTGCGTTCCTCGGGTCTCTCTGTAAATATCATTCCCATCACTATCGTTTTATCAACTTATTAATCATGTGCGCTCGTGCTGTTGCCGTTGTTCTGGCCACCCTGAGCGCAACCTTGTACTACATGGCTTCTTTAGCTGTCAGGAGACAGAATCAATTATTGAACGTTCCATCAATAATTTCGTGCAACATCAAATTCATTTCATTGCGAGTCGGCAAAAAAGGAAACTGTTTTATGGTAGCAGAGCCAAGTGACCTAAATGTGTATATACTAACTTCAGACGTCGTCGATTTGATTAATTAAATACTCCTATATATGTTATATACCATCAAAATTGTTAATTTGAAGAAAAAATATCGACAATTACAAATACATAAAACATAAATTTAGTCAAACAGACTTGGGATAAAAGCAATATGCAAAGTATTTTTTTTGACATGAATATGCAAAGTATCTGAAACGGAGGCAGTGCTCCAAGTTCTTGATAAGACTGTATTTCAGGCGACTGCACAAAACGAAACTGAAAACCAAACACGAGAAGCTCCGACTGAATAAACGCCAGAGGCGGCGGCACCACGAAAGCGAAGCCCCCTCCCTGGCTCCCTCTACAGTCTCTCTCCACGCGGGCCACAGATCACCCATCGCCGCCGACGCCCATCCACACCGGCGGATATGGAGCGCGCCGGCGCCGCGCCGGGGGTTCCTGCGGCAGGGGAGGGCGCGGCGGCGGCGACCCCGGTGGCAGGGGCAGGGGTCGTGAAGGGGAGGTCGTGCAAGGGCTGCCTCTTCTACTCGTCGGTGCTCAGGTCCAAAGGGCGCGGCCCCGTCTGCGTCGGCGTCACCCGCGGCATCCCCCAAGGTCGAAAATCGCGCCCACACCACCTTCCACCACCTCTATTACTCTCGATTGCTTACTGCTTGCTTTACAGTCTTATTAGGTGGTCTAGGGTTCCCCTGTTCCTAGTTCAGCCATGTAATCTATGCCCCCTGAGCTTTCGCTGGGCTCCCGGTTTTGCACCAGATTTCGGTTGTTGCGGTGATGCACACACACACACACTAACCATGGGGATGCATAGAGATTAGGGCTCCTGTGTTGTTTGCAAACAGGGATGCCCATTCCCACGCACTAGGAAGAAATCGCCTTTATTGCAACTCATGGCTTCAGTGGAATTCGACAAAATTGTAATCTTCACATCATAGGTTTATCTGGAAACTAAGCTGTATTCTGGTACTGGGTTTCCCCATTCCGTTAGTTGCATAACGGAGGCAAACAAAGTTCGCAACCGAACAAAGGGAAAACATGAAACGGGAAACGGCTCGGCATACCAGAGGAAAACCCACTGTCCGCCCCTGCTTAGGGAACATACAATTGGACGAAAACAAATCCTAGCATCATCCCGACAAACAGTCAAAGGCATTACATCCCATACTGACGCGTAACATCAGTGCCACAAAAGAATTCTACCAATTATTCTTGTAGGCTATCGATCATACATATCCCAGGAAGCTTGCTGTAAAAGTATTCTCTAGTACTGCCATTTAGTGTTAATACCTGGACCTGTGGGAACGATAAGGGCCTGGGTTTGTTTGTTGACTCTTCAGAGCAACACAAGAAAGTCACTGCATTTATGTTATTACGTATCTGATTCTGGATCTTCTGCTGAGTTTATATGTGCCACCGACGTTCCGGCAACCACGCAAGGACAATTCAGCATATGAGATTAGGTCCCCATTATGTGACTGCAAAGATGACTAGGAGCAGATGCTTCAGTCAATTTCATTGAAACATAGTGTTACGTCAGGGCATCAATTCCATTTAATTCCAGAATGTTGTTGATCATCCTAGGTTCACCAATAAACTCCTGTATTTTATTAGTACTCTGTACTGATGATCGGTTGAATATGCTAAATCAGTAAATAATTACAATCCATCCTACAACTTCGAGATTATCTCTGTTGAGACAATCTCTGCAGAACAGCAGAAGTACCGCTTCATATCATGAATTTTTATCGCTGTATCATGTACACTGGGTTTATCGTCTCACCAGTCACCATAGCAGTAATAATAGCTGGCTTAATTTCCTGACTTGTTTTTATCTGATTTTTGTAATTCTTAACTGTTGGGTTGACTTGTTTTATCATATCTTGGTTATGTTGACTTGCTACGGATACCAGTTCCTGATCGTATGGTTGGAGAAATTGAGCTGGGAGCTATCCAAGAAGGTCGCAACCTTTCCAACTTCAAATATGCATGTGCTGGATATTCCATATACCTAGATGACAAGGAGAGCTCTACAGCAAAGGGAGAGAAGCATGCAGAGCTCCCTATTTGTGTTGGAGTTGAGGTATTTCTTCTTCTGAAGCATTTATTGCTCTGAAATTATGCTTAAGATGTCAGCTCACACATAAGCAGTATGTCAATGTGACTTAATGTGCATGGGATTTATGCTGTCAGTCACAGTAGGAATGAATGCTGGCCATGCCATAACATTAGACATATATTCTTGATCTTTTCCCTAACATGTTTATTACTATTATTGAAACCGCTTGGCCTGTATCATACTGTTAAGTGTATGTCCAATGATAAATTAAGTGTAAGCAAGAAGTGCCTTTTGTTCTCTTGTTCTGCAGTTATTGACAGACAGAGCTCCAACTAAACAAGCTCCAGCTAAACAAGCTCCAGCTCACATAAAAAAAGAAGGTAAGGAGAATATTTATTTTATTGCCTGACAAGTAGGTAACCATATGTAATGATACTATAATAGCGATTCCAAAGCTTACCTCGGTATGCTAGATCACTGCAAGAGGTGTTTGGCATGTCATACTTTCCTTCAGTGGCCTCTGTACTACTGATTCTCTGTAGAATGTAATGAACTGCCTCGCCTGTTACTTATAGCCTGTTAATGAAGAAATGAGTGGATATACTAATGTTGCTTCGTTGGTTATTGCATGATTCAAAGCCACCAAAATCTTATTCTTAAAGTCAATTTTTCCACAGTAGTAATACAGAAAATGTTCCCTAAAACAGAACATCAGAAATGGTACTTTAATTTAGTCGGCAATGATTGGAGGAACTGGATCCTAAAGTACACTCTGAATTCTAAGTTGAACAATCTTGTAACGCGCATATATCTCACAGTCTGCTTGAAACTAAACTTAGTAACTTATATTTACACGTTGGCTTATAAGACTTGCTCTTCATGCGAAACATGTGATGATTATTCCATTGTGCCTGAAACTAAACTTATTGGATCTTGAAATTTCACTTATCTTGATAACATTGCAGCTACTCAAGCACATGGACACAAACCTGCGCTGACACAAGCCGATTTCATAACCAAGTAGGTTGCTCTTTTGGTTTAAATTCTGCTTGAGCCCATGGATTTGCATAGAAATTTAACAAACGGCGATTTTCAACTGGACCTGCAGATTTCAGAGGAATGCCGGGCTTGTGGCCAGTGGTGTGGTTAGGAACATGAATAAAGTTGGGACTTACGTCAAAGACACGGTGGATGACATCCTGTACCCATACCGCAAGCGTCCCAAGTAAAATCTAGCACTTGTTCTCCTTAAATCCTGGAGTAGAATAGAGAAAAATGTGGGAGCATGTAATCTATTACTTCCGGAGACACTAGCGTAGGAGTAGCCTCGCTTGGTTTCTGAGGCTCTGGCTGCGGTTTCGCCGTTTGTCAGCTCATGCCTAACGCTAGCAGGCTGTTATATGCCTGTTTCGATTCTTATCGTGTTCCTTTAGTAGAGCCTCTCCGCTCCCAACTTGCAATTCAATCTTCATTATGCTGGTTCCTCCAGCAATGTAACAAAACTATTAAAGAGCTCATCTTTCGCCTATTTAAGGCTAGCCTTTGGAGAATAATAAATTAATAATAGGCCGCCATTTTGGCTTCCTTTGCTGGATTTATTTGGATTAATGGCATTGTCATTGGATTACTGTGGAAATCTTATTTTCAGTAGTCAGAAAACCATTGATTCGTTATTTCTTACTTGGGATTGGGCTTTATGCTGATTGCTGAAGCATCCAAATGGCGCAATTGCCTCTTATACCTCTTCGTATCCTTAATACTTTTATTTTACTATAGTCGTGTGAGCCATTCGTAGAGCTCATTTTTGGGTACAAGCATACATGAAGTTAAATGGCAACAATATCTGCTTCTGTATAGCAGAATGGACAATGTAGATCAGGTCATGTCTGATCAGTGGAGACTTCAGCTCCGCTGCAGTGTCGCCGCGGCGCTAATCTTCTACTAGACGGCGTAGTCTCTGCCGTGTGCCGAGGTCACGAACCCGGCCGGGATCACCGCCCCGACGTCGTACCTGGACCCGATCTTCACCACCACCTTGCCGTCGATCTCAGCGACGTAGGCGTCTCCGTCGTGCAAAAGGATCTTCAGAGCGCTCGTCGCCGTGATGCCATTGCGCTTCCTGATCGCCACCAGCGCCGCGATCTCGTCCTTAAAACCCAGGTCGAAGAAATGGTCGTAGAACTGCAAGTCATTGAAGCAACAACCCTAAGTTTCTGAAGGAATGAGTGGTGAGATTGACTTGGTGAGAGTGAGGGTGAGCCCGGAGCTGGTTTACTTACGATGCATGGGATGCCGGGGTGGGTGAGGATGTACGCGTAGCCCTGCATGATCTTGTCGTGGGGGAATGGCCAGTGGGCCTGCGTGGAGCCGGTGTCATGGTTGTCGATGAAGGTGACGGCCTTGGCCGGCCACCACCCCATCACGCCAGGGGCCTTCCCCTGCGGGTCGATCAGCCGCCATAGCTCGCCCTCGACGGCGACGTTCAGAATTCCTTTGGTCGTGAAGTCGAACACCATGCCCGCAGACGCAGCGCCGCCCACCTTGTCCAGCCAGTTCACCAGATTCTGCCGGTGCGTGTCCTGGTTGTAGTTGGGCTTGCCGTTGTCGCCGGGGACCATGTCGTCCCAAAGCTCGGCCACAGCGAGGCTTGGGGACGTGCCGTCGATGTACACCTTGGCCATCTCCGCCGAGTAGCCCCGAGCGAAGTCATGGCGCCACGCGTCGAAGCCGAGGTCGCTCTTGAGCCAGAGGAGCCACTCCTTGAGCTCGCGCTGGACGCGGTCATTGAGGTGATCAATGTCAGGCGCGTCGGCGTAGTCAGCGCCGGTGTCGAGGTTGGCGGTGCCGTCGGAGTATTCGGTGTCGTCGCGGCAGATCATATGGGGGCCCCAGTCGAGGCGGCTGTCGGAGGTGCCGCCCTCGTAGATGCACCAGATGCCGCGCTTGTCCTTGTACTCGGCGGAGCGGTGGTTGATGACGATGTCGGCGATGGCCTGGACGCCCTTGGCGTGGAGCTTGCGATGAGCGACTTGAGCTCCGCCGCGTTACCGTACCTGGATGCGTCGATGTCGTACAGCCGACCAGGCATGTAACCTGCACCCAAGTCGATTGTTTTAGTTTGTATCTTTATTACTCCTATAATATTTTTTCTTGGTTGAAAAACGTGGAATATCTTTTGAAATCATAGTGTAGTTTGCAATCGCAATGAAACTTAGCATGCTGTCCACGCCACGTCTCTACGATTCCTTCGTTTTCTTTTTGTTGCCTCTAGATGTTGAGACACGAATGATTTAGTGGGAAGAGGGAGAGACTGGAGTCTGGAGGAGGACCTTCCTCGGCGACGGAGTGCGACGGCGGCGGGAGCCAGACGTGGGTGACTCCGGCGGCGGCGATGTCGTCGACCTTTCCCATCAGCATGTTGTACCACCCGCCGCTCTGCTTCCACGACTCCCAGTTGAAC
>CBMN010751412.1:0-10164 GCA_000582825.1 Hordeum pubiflorum
AGGAGTCGATGCGAGCGAGGAGCCCAACCTCTCGATGCGAATGGGTATTTTCCTGGGCTGGGCCTCGTGTGCTGGGCTGGGCTGACATGTATAATTTTTTTTCCGTCCAAATCTTGGGTATTCCCGTGCATACACAGGCATACACCTGCCGCCGCCCCTGCTGGCACGGATCCAGCTGAAGGCCAAGAGCATCTCCAACAGAGGCAGCCGCGCACTGAAAAAGATTCCTATATAACGCGTGCGATCAAAAATAACGTTCCAACAAAAGCTATAAAATAAAGCACGCACAAAAACGAAGCTGTAAATTTAGTACACGCAGGTTGTGGGGCTGCAAATTTGAGGCGCCGGCTTGTGCGCGCGGGCTGCTGCATGTTGGGCCGCCGGGTTGGACGTCGTGTTTTTGTGCGTCTGTTAAACCTACCGCGCGCAAAAACGCTATTTCAACGCTGCAAATTTTTTTTAATGCGCTGCGCTAGCGCGCGTCTGTTGGAGATGCTCTAACGCCCCAGATAAAGAGCGCCAGTAGCTCGAGCTCTATTAAGCATTTTCGCTTTTGTAGCCTCTTTCATAGGTGTGAGATTATCGGTGAAAGAGAGTCCATCTTGTTGCGCTTGGCAGCAAGCGCTGCACCAGGAACTCGGTGAGCAGTGCGCGAACCGACCGATGGATCAGGTCGGTACAAATATTTTCCTGCGAATAATCACCCTGATTTAAGAGTAAAAACTTTCAGATTTGCTATTTTACATCTAGATATGAAATAATTATCTCACATTTAAATTTTAAACCATAGGATAAATTGTTCAAGATTCGTGTTTGTTAACGTGAGCTCGTGCAGTGGTGTGGCTGAGACTCCTACCAGACGATGTGCGTTCCTGCAGCACATGTGGCTGGGCCATTTAGCCCAAATCAAACTAAGTGTCGCTCGTGTCGCCCTCCCCCGTGGGCCACCCGGGCGAAACCCTAGCCGCCATACCAACTCCCTCCCAATCTACCCCTCCCCTTGTCGCCGCCGGCAAGCGCCGTCGGGCAAAGCCCGCACAGCGTCGGCGGCGAGGCCTTCCTTTTCTCTCGCGGGGTCAAGCAGCACGGGGGCGCTTGGCCACGGAGAGGCGTGGGGCGCGGCGAGCGCGGTGAGCAGGCGCGGCGAGCAGACGCCGGTGGGCGCGACGGGCAGGGCCGCGGCGAGCAGGTGCGCGGCGTGCAGGGGCGCGGCGGGCAGGGGCGTGGCGAGCAGGCGACGGTGGTCGCGGCACGCGCGCTGGTCGGTGCGGACGTGCCAGATCTGGGGCGGCGTGGCGAGCTGGCGTCGGTGGGCGCGGCAGGACGTGGGCTGCGACTGAGCGAGGTGCTCGGGCGCCATCCCCTGCACAGATCTGTTGCGTGCAGGACGCGGGATGCGCGCCGGCGGCTCCTCACGTGCGGTGGAAGCCGGATCTCGTCGCCAGTGGAGGTAGTCTCGGTGTGGCTCGTGCACCGACTTTGCGGCTGGCACAAGCCATGCGGGAGAGTTGTGGGAGATGAATGGCACCCTTTCTCGGTGTTGCATCCTTCCGATGGTGGTTTGGTAAGCTCGACGCTGCTGTGGGTGGGAGGTCGAGTTGGTGGTGGCCGGAGGGAGGGGATCGGCGCTGCTGCGGTTGTTGCGTCATTCGTCGGGAGACGAATGGCCCGCAGGCGTTGCATCCTCGAGGAGATGAATGACGACGTGCCTAGTTGCATCCTTCCGATGGGAGAAGAATGGCGCCGCTGCGGGTTGCATCCTCCGTCCAGTGGGGAAAGAAGCGGATGCAAGGTTTGGAAGCATGTCTAGCTTGCCAGGGAGGTGCGGTTAGCCGTGGAGGCAGGGGTAGTGGTTTGATGTATAGGCTAATCGGATCTTGGGTTCGGGCTAGGCAGGTGAGACTGCCGGCGAAAGTCGTACTTCGGTTGCGGCCGGAGTCGTCGATGGCGGTGCCTTCGGGCGTCGCTCCCTTGTTGGAGGCATCGATGTAGCTGTTCTTACCTTGCCTTTCCCAACGTGCTTCGGGGGAAACCCTTGATCTAGTTTAGATCGGATGATGGCGACGCTATCCGGCGTCGCATTCTCTCTTGGGAGCATCGTCATGGAGGTGGATCCGGTTAGAGGGACTTGTGGCTCGCAAGGATGTGTGTGTTGTGTGCCGAAAGGCATCGTCTGTATGGTTTTTGGGTCCGGTTTCCCTCGTAAACTGGACCAAACTTCTTCTATCTATTCAATGAATTAAGCAGTTAAACTGCTATCATTCGAAGAAGAAAGTGTGGCTGGGCCATTTTGTCGTTTTCACCTTTTTGTTTGTTTGTTTGACTAGTATCTGTTCGCTGCAGCAGCTGCACTTGTGAGAGCCTTTCCTTTTTTTTCTTTTCTTTTTCTCTCTGCAACTCTATCTTTGTGTATAGACCATACATTGTGTATGAATCTCCTATGTGGCATTGAGGCATGTTTGATTATTATTTTTTGTATTTGTGTTAATCTATACAGGCATGTCCACGTAAACAAGAAATCATGTATATCTACACGAATGCTCGGCGCTGACAAAGTTTCTTAATTGCAATTTTTTAAATTTTTGTTTGATTTTTGGCAGCTCATGGGTTAAATGGGGTGTGCTTTTCGGCTTAGTCGCTTGTTCATCCTTGACACGTAGTTGCCCATGCCCATCCTTTTGACACGCAAATATGCCTGTCGATGCATGTTATATGTCCACACTCAACATAATGTTGTTTGCATTTTCAAATTTGCTAAGTTACATATAGATGAGATACAATTATCTCTTCCAATGTTGGATCTATTGGTTGTAAATTTCATGCAAAATTTCGATCTCGTTTCCTTTTTGTTGCCCGTGTCACTCGTTGCATCGTCCGTGGTTCTTTCTTTTTTGGGCCCGTTTTCATTTCTTTTGTTGGCCCGCTATGGCCGGCAGGGGGAAGGTGGGCCGCTTTTTCTTTTTTGCTTCGGTGTTTCTAAAATGTGTTGTGTGTTTGAGATTTTCGAGTCAGATAGCAACTTTTCGTGTGTGTCCCTTCATGTGCCTGCATCATTTTTCCTTTTTTTATTATCATTTTTTGTCTATTATTTGCCATGTGTCCGTTCATTGCAACAATTTCTTTTATGAGCGCTTTCGAGATCTTTTCTTCTTCTTCTTTTTTCATTGCAATTCCATGCTTTGTGTATGTACACGATGTCGATGCATGTTTGTCATCGAGAGTGCGATTGTATTATTTTTTGTTTTTCCTTTCCTTTTTTATTTTCACTCTTCTTTGTATTTTTTTCTCTAAATTTATGAAGTTTCTAAGATTCAAATTGTTTAAAATTCATTATTTTAAAAAAAAATTATTTTTTTTATTTTTGTTTTATCCTTTTTATTTTTTTCCTTTTCCCTTATTTTTTTATATTGATGAACTTTGTAAACAAACATCTAAGTTCGTGATTGTTCTAAAATGTTGGGCACATATTCATCGCTGGGTGGTTGTCACGCGCATCCATATACTCGTGTCTCACTGTATGTTCGGTGTTCACTAGTTGGCCACCCTATTGGCATTTTGTGTTTTTGTGATTTTTATCAAGTGAACTTTTTTGTCTTAGTTCTAACTCCAGCCCGGACATGCAACTGAGCTGTTTTTTGTGTCACAGTTACAAGTTCACCCCTCTATACTCAACTAAGTTCGATCCATTTCTTTGTCCCATTTTGCAAGTGCACCCTGTTGACATGAAACTAGGAGGTCCGATCCTTTTTGTCCCAGTTGTAACTCCACCCCACGACATGTAATTGTGGGCCCGTGTTTTTTGTCCTAATTGCAAGTTCATCCTTGACACACAACCTTTTTCAGCGGATGGGGGGGTAACTATTTTTATCCAGTTGCAACTCCACCCCCAACGTGCAACCCGGTCCGCTTTTTAGTTGCAAGTCCACCCTTAATATGCAACTCGGGGATGGCACATTTTTATTCCCAGTTACAACTCCACCCCGACATGCAATTTGGAGATCCTAATTGCAAGTCCACCCTCGATATGCAATTGGGGACCGACCCATTTTTTGTTCTAGTTGCAAGTTCGACACGCAACTCGGAGTCTGAACCTTTTTGTCCCAGATGCAACTCCACCTTCAACATGCAATTGGGGCAGCCTGTCAGTTTTCTTATCCCAGTTGCAACTCCAACCTCGGAGTGCAACTCGGACCTAACCATTTTTTTTCTGAATTCGAAGTCCATCCTCGACAGGAAACTAGGGGTAGGGGCATTTTTGTCCCCAGTTGTAACTCCACCTCCGATATGATATGCAATTGAAGGGGGCGCCTTTTTTATCCAAGTTGCAGGTCTACCCTCGATATGCAACCGAGCCTGACATGCAACCAATTTATGAACTCTTTTAGTTTAGAAATATTTTGGCACTGTTTTTTTGTGTGAAAATGTATGTGTTAGCTGTATATCCATTACCAAATACGGTCAGTTTCTAGTCTTTTGTGTCTTAGTTGCAAGGTCACCCCTAACTCGTAACTGGGCCCAATTTTTGTTTGTCCCAGTTGCAACTCTATCCTCGTCTCGTAATTGGGCCCAAAGTTTATTTTTATCCCAGTTGCAAGTCCAGCGTTGACTTGCAACTAGGCTCGATCTAGGGCACAACCCTGTTT
Source organism: Hordeum pubiflorum (assembly GCA_000582825.1). Lineage (NCBI taxonomy): Eukaryota > Viridiplantae > Streptophyta > Magnoliopsida > Poales > Poaceae > Hordeum > Hordeum pubiflorum. The sequence goes on from CBMN010751412.1 coordinate 4,644, forward strand.
TTTGTCTTTAGTTGCAAAGTCACCCTCGACTCTTTTTCTGACCCGGTTGCAAGTCGGCCATTGATTTGCAACTCGGCCTGACCCTTTTTTTTTTGCCTCAGTTGCAAGTCCATCGTCGACTCGCAACTAGGCTCGATCAAGATCCAACCTTTTTTGCATTAGTTGCAAGTCACTCTTAACTTGCAACCGAGCCTGATCTTTATTTTTTTCTCAGTTGCAAGTCCACCATCGACTCGCAATAGGACGCGAAGTTTGTCCCTGGTTGCAAGTTCACCATCAACTCGCAACTGTGCTCAACCCTTTTTTCACACTAGTTGCAAGTCCACCCTCGACTCGCAACCACGCTCACCCTTTTTTGGTGTCACTTGCAAGTCCAGCTTTCACTCGCAACTGGGGCCCGTAGAAGGTGTTGTCCCACTTGCAAGTCCTCCATCGAGTTGCAGCCGGCCCGTTGGTGTTGTTGTCATACAAGTTGCAAGCCCACCCCTCCACTCGCAACCTGCTCGTAGTTGTGTTACAACTTAGTTGCAAGTCCATCGTCGAATTAAAAACTAGTTTATAGGTGTTTTTGTAGCCCCGATTGCAAGCCCACCCCTTGACATGTATCTGGTCTTGTATTTGTTGTTCTTGTGCCAGTTGCAAGTCACCCTTCGAGTCGCAACTAGCCCCATAGTAGGTGTTCTCCCACTTTCAAGTCCAGACCTCAACTCGCAACTGGGCACATAGGATGTTGTTGTCTTCCTGATTGCAAGCCCAACCATCGACCCGCATCTTGACTCGTAGTTATTTTCAACCGCCTTGCAAGTCCACTATCGACTCGCAATTAAGCTTGTAGGTGTTGTTTGTTGTCTCAATTGCAAGCCCACCCCTAGTTAGAAGTCCACTCTCTACTTGCAATCAGTCTTTTTTAACCTTTTTTATGTGTTGCCTGAGTTACAAGCCCACCCTCGTTTTTACGAGTATGCCATCTTTTTTATTCTTCGCCCCAGTTGTAAGTTCACCACTGACTAACAATTGGCTCTAAGTTTTTTGTTGCTACAATTACAACTTCACACAACCTGCAACTAGGTGAGCTACCAATGTTTTATCCCATGTACAATTCCATTTTTAGTACGCAAAATGTGAGCCGTGAACTTGACACTTACTAGTACACTTTTTCCCCTTATTAGCTCCTCAACATATTTTTTGGCCCAACCCAATTTTTTAAAATGTCCCAGTTGCAAGCCCATCTTCGACCCATTTTTTGAATTCTTTTTGAAAGATATGTAACCGAGTCGGAGGGAACCAAGTTTTCATATGTTTTTTTTAATCCATCATTTATATGATTTTTAGTTCCCAACCCATTGAGTTAGTTCCCCACCTTTTCTCGAAACCTCATAGTTGTATAGAAATGATACACACCCCTTTGAGTCATATTCTTTTGTATATAAGGCTAGTTTTTTCACCAATTCAAAAACTCTTTTAGTTTTCAAAAAAGGTTTGGAAATTTTCAAAAATACTCGCTTAAAAAATTTGTTCACCAATACAAATTATATTGCGTTTTAATAAATTCTTAAGAATTAAAAAAAAGGTTATCATTTTCATTTAAAAATTCAAAAATGTTCAGAAGTTTTAAAATTTCTTCACATTTTTAAAAGTGTAGAAAGTTTTAAATTACTCTTGTTTGACAAAAAAATGTTCGTAACGTCGAAAAAGTGTCCGAAATTTGGAAAATTGTTCACAATTTTTTTAATGTTCGGTTGCGCCACTACCATTAGTTGTTTAGGCTACTCATTTGTCATGACAACTTGTCGGTTGCAGTGGCTAGCAAGATGTATGCTCCAACAGGAAGTATGCAGTTCGATTCGTTGTCCCGTGGCACATTCTTTTTTGCGCGCGCCCGCTCGTTGTCAGTTTGACACCAATGGGCAGGCCAGTCGAAGATGCTCCCATCATTCTTGGCCCTATTTATTAAAGATAAACATCGAGAAAACGAGACAAAACAAACAAACGATGCAACGGTGTGGCTTTGTTTATCTGCTCATGTAACCACATGGCATATATGGTAACAATCCAAACTATTCCAAAAATGTTTATCTGCTGATGTGAGATGATATAATACTTAAATATTTGCATTTTAAAATTTGTTTGGAATTTCAAAAGATGTTTCTGTTTAAAAAATGTCCGCATTTCTTAAATTCAAAGATTGAAAAAGGGTTTGCATTTTTTTAAAATCTTCAAGTTCTTTTTTTTTGAAAAGTTTGCATTAAAAAAATACTCACTGTTTTTTTAAATCGTGTTTTAAAGTTTCAAAAAGGTCTCAGATCTATCGTTGCTGATGGGTTAATTATGTTCCAAGCTACGTATTAGGCACGAAGTATAATCGTGTCGACTGGTTGGCCAGACGCGGATCGTTTTCCTACCCTAGCCGCCGCCAAGGAGCCAGGCGACTAGGGAGGGGATTTTTCTTCCACCGGATCTCAACCGGCCAGGGTGTTGGCCCTTTCCCTCTGACTGCTGCTTCGGCGGCAGGAGGGAGAGGGACCCGTTCCTCCGGTCTATAGTTAGGGTTTGGATCTGTAGGTCGTGCTGCGTCGTTGGGGTGGTGGGAGGGGCGTCCGGACGAATAAATCTGCCTCAACTTCACTCCCATACCGGCGGTGTCCTTCATGGCGGTGTCTCGGAGTTGATGGCATCGTGTGTTTGTCGATCTTTCAGATCGGCGGCGTTAGGGTTCATGGATGGTGTTGGCGAGGCGGCGGCGGCGGCGACTCTATCAGGTGTGTCTCTCCTTCTGCTCTGTCCCCGTTCCTGCGGTGTTGTCTCCGACGTCATGGTGGAGCAGGAAGGTTTTGTCGTTCAGGAGTACGCGCAGACGGTTCTCTACGCAAGTGACAGCTGGAAGATGGTGCATCTTGTGCTGGGTTTGTGGTCGATCGATGGCAGTTCTGGTTTCCTCCTCCGACGTTGTCGTCATGCGGAGGTGTCGGATCTAGACTTCGATGGCGTGTCCGGGGACATGTTGCCCCGGTCTGATTCTTTTAATGGCAATGGTTTTGCTTTTGGCAAACTACTTTGGAGGTCCGTAAAGCTGTAGATCAGCGATGGAGCCGCGTCGAGCTCGGGTGAAGAGGTGATTTGGCTTTTTTTCTTTTGGTGGCCGCTTTGGTGGTGTCGAAGGAGAGGAACAGACGATGGTATTTTGCATAGGGTTATTCTATCCTTTCAGTCTTGTAAGATCGGTGTTTACGTGCCTTGTAACTTGATCTTATTCTATAAATAAGACACGTATTACCATGCAAGAAAAAAAGCAGTCAGTTGTGCGCTCGATCGCTCACCACCCCTCTTACAATTTTGGTGAGTTTTTAACGTTCAAACTGACACAACATGCCAAAAAATAGACTCTGTCAGCAAAGAAAAAAAATCGAGGGCCACAAACAAATACTCCTACTTAGAGCATCTCCAACAAGCGCACAAAAATTTCGCGCTCTAAAATAGTTTTAGCACGTCACTATAGCAACTTTAGTGCGTCGGGGACCAACATTGATTCAGCAGATGCCCAAAAACGCGCGCCCAAAAAAACGCGCAGTGCAAACTGTGAAGCGCGCGCCATCCGATGCCCCAAATTTACTGCTTTTGATAGCGTTTTTTAGTGCCTGCCCAAAACTTTGCAGTGCGTGCAGTATTTTGCAGCCTCTGCTGGAGCTGTCCGGCGTCGAAAAAAACGAATTTTTAGCGCGCGGAGCTGTTTTTGGTTGCCTGTTGGAGATGCTCTTAGATGTGACATATTATCTCACATCTAGATGAGACATAGACACACTCAAAAACTTTCCATATATAATTCGACCAAATTTTAAACAGTACCACACGCACAATGATTTGACCAAAGTTTAAACAGTACCACACGCACAATGGAAAGCATGGCAGATATGACAGTCCCGAAGTCTAAGTAATATCCTGGCATAATATGATCGATGATGATATACGTATGAAGATCTCTAATTGAACTAAGCGTTCCTGCTGTCCTTGGATGCGTTGACGGCGGCCTGTCCCCTGAGCCTGCCGGTCCTCCGCGCCCCGACCTGTCCAACCTTCTGCCCGGGAGGCGCGTCGCGGCGGACCGTGGACGCGTGTCCGATGTGCTGGTGGTTGCCTCCTCCGTGCGGGTGGTCGACGGGGTTCATGGCCACGCCGCGCACCCTGGGCCAGCTGTTCCTCTTCACCCTGAACTTGTGGTACGCCCTGCCCGCCTTGAGCAGCGGCTTCTCCGTCCTCCCGCCGCCGGCCACCTGCCCCACCATCGCCCTGCACCCGCTCTGCACCACCTTCTTCGCCCCCGACGGCAGCTTGATCCTGCACGCACGTACGCAAACAAGTTGGATCAATCTACTGGTCCCTGACAACCACGCATGCAACTATGAAAGATCAATCTTGAAGCTTCAAATAAACTTGCCTGGTGGTGCCGTTGTCGGAGTTGTGGCTGATGACGATGGCGTAGTCGCCCGAGGCGCGGGCGAGGGCGCCGCGGTCGCCGACGTGCTGCTCGACGTTGCAGACGACGGCGCCCTCGGGCAGCGAGGCGAGCGGGAGCACATTGCCGATGGCGACGACGGCGCGGCGGCCGCAGTAGACGGACTGGCCCGTGTACATCCCCTCGGCGGCGACGAAGAGCTCCTTGCGGTGCTTGTAGCGGACGGGGTCGCGGAAGTCGACGCGGGCCAGCGGCGCGCCGCGGCCGGGGTCGTGCACGATGTCCGTCACCACGCCCTTGAGGTACCCGTTCCGCTCGCCGTAGTCCAGCGCCCGGAACCGCGCCGGGCCCTTGCGGTGGTGCGTGTGCGACTTGAACACCGAGCCCGCGCCCTTGCGCTGCGCCCTGATCACGCGGCCCATCTTCTTCCTCTCCGGCGGCGGCGGCGGCGGCGAGGGTTTTGCGTTCGTACGTGAGACGTGAAGAAGGCGTAGGCGCGAGACGGCCGCGTGCATATATAGTCTTCGGTGGAGTACGGCCTACGGAAAACGTGGTCGACGGCTGCGATTGGCGCACGGGTGGGGTTTGGCTGTGCGCCGTCCGATTCGCTCTGGTTTGTGGTTGGTGGGACCCAGCTGCTCGTGTTCGATCCTGTGACCGACAACGCATGCCTTTTTTCTTTCTTTTTTGAGAACCGGGATTTCTGTTGCGTGGTGGACGACAATGTCTAGAGTCTGATTTTGTTGTTGCATGAGTATGTTTTTCGTCACAACATACATTAGGAGCAACTCCAACGCACCGACCCAAACGAACGGCGCTTTTATTTGTTTTTTGTTTGTTTGAATCCGCCGCTTGCTCGCCGTCCGTCCTGTTTAAGATTTGGGTCGACAGTGTGCCCAACGCGTCGATCCATATATGCCGGCGTGGCCGGCTGGCCGCCCTTTTTCAACAGATAGCACAAGTTTTGTATTGTTTCACGCACAAATTTTGCATTATTTCATAAGCAAACATATAGTTCACAACCAAATAAATAACATAGTTTCAATCAAATAATAAATAGCATAGTTTTAC
>CBMN010751423.1:0-14294 GCA_000582825.1 Hordeum pubiflorum
CCTGGGTGAGGAATAGTTATTCTTCCCCCCCCCCCCCCTCTATTTTAACATTGGGCCGTAATTTATAGGGATTGACTATTCGTCATCCTGGATGAGGAATAGTTATTCTTCACCCCCTCTATTTTAATATAAATGCACCACAATTTTACATTCCGTAAATTTTATCTTATTTCATACGTAAAAAAAGAATGTAAGAAAATATATAATGGCCGTAAAAATATTTTATGTTAAGCAAAATTACAAATATAAAAAAACATAGTGTAAAATATAGATAAAATGCATTTTTTTCTGGAATTATGACCTCTATTTTATTTTCTTATGCCAAAGTTTATGTAGTGCATGAATATGCATGTAACTATTTATATTGCAAATGTTATTTATTTATGAAACAATCGTAAGATTATCTTGTGTGAAGAATAACTTATTTTGCACCCTGGATGATGAATAACCTTATTTGCGGGTAATTTGTGATATTGATATTGATAAGGTGACATTGATTGGTGATTTGTTTAACTGAAATTGTGACTTGTGATTCATATCTAAAAAATCTTCGTTTTTTATCATCTATGATACTAAAAGTTATGATCCTCTGTATTGAAATTGTAATTTAAGGTACTGAAATCGTGAATTGTGAATTATGCTATTAAAAATTTTGATATTAAAAATTGTGATTCGTGGTTTCGAAATTGTTTATGTGATACTAAATCTGTGACTTGTGTCTGACCAGTTTTCTTTTTTGATGGCGGACCAGTTATTGCAGGCGAACACGAGGAGGCTCTCTCGGTGCACATGCATGAACGGGGCACCTGTCACGAGGATGCCTTTCCGTGCAAGCATGCACCGGCAGTGTAAATACCCAAGTACAACGTCGCGGTCCTTCGTTCCCGTAGCAAGTAGTAGTAGTATCAACCGCGTGCAAGGAAAGTCACAAACCTGTACGATCCCTCTAGGGCAAAGTAAACAGATCGAATACGTTCCTGTTGCAACGTGTGTGTTTCTCGTATACGTCCCGAACTCCGCAGCCAATATACTCGAGCTCTAGGTGCACGATCCGCTACCCTCCGCGAGAAGCCCCGATCGAGACCCACCATGGCGTCGCCTTGGTCGGAGCTCCCAGGGGACCTCCTGGGGCAGCTGATCGCCCGCCTCCCGTTCCCCAACGACCGCGCCCGCTTCCGGGCGGTGTGCCGATCGTGGCGCTCGGCGGTGCGCCGCCACGGTCATCAACAGCTAGTCGTTAAACCCGAAAGCAGCTTCATGACTCTCCGACGGCCGCTTGTATCCCCTGCCTTCCTTCTCGGACAACACAATCTGCATCGGCTCCACCGACGACTGGATTGCCCTTCGCCACCACGACCACGCTGACGGACGCAACTTCCTCTTACACAATCCTTTCTTAAACACAAGTATTCCGCTTGGACTCGACGCTGTCATCGCCAAGGTGCTCGTGCGGTCTACCGCGGCAGGTGACCTGATCGTGGCCATCCTGACGAACAATACCAGGCGTCCGTTCATCTTGAGTCGTGGAGGGAAGGACGTCTGGTCGCCCGAGCCGTGGGAACTTATTTATCAATACATCATCGACATCGCCTTCGCCGGAGACAAACTCTACGCTCTCACCCAGGATGAGAACCTCTTTCCGATTCATATGGGTTTGGATGGCGACGGTAAGCTCACGCTGCCGTAGGCAGGCGCATCGTAAGGCGATCAAGAAGTTATTATGGCTACCGTGGATGGAGTGAGTTCGAGGACGAGGACGAGGACGACGAGGAGGCAGCGGGAGCATCAGACGAGGAGCCGGTTGGGACATTCAATATGGGGGTAGCTGGAACATCAAATGAGAAGGCGGTGGGAGCATTAGATGAGGAGACAATGCGGGCATTCAATGAGTATGATGGTGATGAGGTAGCTGAAACAATAGATGGAGAGGCATCAAGGACATCAGGCAAAGATGCAACTGTGACATTAGATGAGTTCGACGATAAGGAGGTAGTCGAAACATCTGACGAGGAGGCAACAGAGACATCAGATGAGGATGAAAATGTGGTAGAGGGAACATCAAATGTGGAGCTAACATGGCCATTATATGATGATGTTGATGAAGATTGGGACACGACAACATCGGAAAACGAGAATGTCACATACGAGGAGGATGATGATAACACACCATGGGTGAGGGATGAGAATACTATAAATGATGCTTTTGACTATGTGCACGATGATGCGACCCACGGATCCGAGGCTGTCACATCCATTGTCCGCTACCTTGTCGAGTCTCGCGGAAAGTTGCTCATGGTGAAACATTACATGCAATTAACCACACCTACTGGTTTGCCAATACGTTTCACTTGTCAAGTAGAGGTTTTCGAGGCAAGTTCGAACGCATGGGTTCTGATGACCGTTGGACTTGGTGGTGACCAGGCGCTCTTTGTCAGCATGTGCTTCTCGAAGTCGGTCCCCGCACCTTGTGGCAATGTCAAGAAGGATTGCATTTATTTTGTCAACACCGGCGAAGTCTTCAATATGAGGTCTAACACTTGCAGCCCGGTAAGATGGAAAGTCGGTATTCCATTTGGAACCTGGGTCTTTCCTCCGGAGTTGGTCGTTTAACACGTGGTCTTGTAGACGACAAAGACATTTTACTGTAAGAGGGATGCATATTGAGCTAGTTGATAAATACGGCTCGCTTTTATTTTCTTTCTTGAGTTAGTTTGAGACACTCTATATTTTAATTTTCATATAGTATGATTATTTTTACAAGCACAGAATAAACATATATATTGATTTGTTATATGTGTTAAAACCTTACCTTTTCCGTTTCATAATATGTACAAACGTTTTATTATGAGACGGAGAGACTATATCTTTTGACGGAAATTGACGTGAATCAGAGCCCATGTCATGCGGCCAGGGACGATGAACAGCGGGGAGGTATTTGCGGAACGAAAACGTAAACTGTAGAATGCATATTACGGAAGAGTAGACGTCTTCGGCAGTCCAGGAGGTGCCAGGCCTCCTCAGCCTTCTTCCGCACCCTTTCTTCCCTTCTTCCGCTCGCAACCCCACGCGACCTTCCTCCCTCTCCGATCATTCCTTCCCAGTCACCGCCGCCGCCGCCGCCGCCGCCGCCCTCCCCGTCCGTGGCCGCCGCTGGTCGGAGGACAGCATGGCCCTCTCCGCCGGCGACGTGCCGACCATGTACGCGGTCCTCGCCAACTCGCTCAGCGCCGACGAGGCGACGCGGCACCCCGCGGAGTCGGCCCTCGCGCAGTGCGAGCCCCGCCCCGGCTTCTGCTCATGCCTCCTGGTAAGCCGCCCCAACCCCGCCCCTCCCGCCCCGCCCCTCATTCGCCTCGCGGGGGAATGGGCTCTAGGGCTTTTCCTTCCTCCGGGCCCTGCCCCGATCTGCGGGCGATTGGGGGGCGGCGCCATGGGGTCCGAGCGTGCTGACTCGCTGATCTGGTGCTTGTGCTTCCGCAGGAGATCATCTCCGCCAGGGGCTCGTCCTGCCGCGAGGACGTGCGCCTGCTCGCCACGGTTTATTTCAAGAACAGCATCAACCGCTACTGGCGGACTCGCCGGGATTCCTAGTGAGCCTCTCCCTTCAGCTCCGCTGGTTTAATTATGATTCATTGAGTGTTTTTTTCCAAGTGTTTTTGCTGACAGTAGTGACAATGTGCGGTTGAATATCATCATGCTGTGAATTTTAGGCTCTGCCTAAGCTTCCTACTGTCAGCACGGTGGTGTTAGAATGATTGTATTGCGTTAATGTTTGATGCAGTTTTCCTAGTGTCATTGACAACCCTAGCATAATAATAATACCATGGAACAAAATAGCTGAGGGTTTCCAGCAGGAAGGAACAATAGCTGATCCACTACAGTATCAATTTTGTTCGAGATCACCTCTCTATGGAGTGAATTTGTTGAGAATAGCATCAACCACTATTGGTGGACTCGCCGGGATTCCTAGTCAGCCTCTGTTCAGTACCATTGGTTAATTATGATTCCTCGAGTGTATTGTATGACAGCAATGACAATGTGCGTTAGAACGTCATACTGTGACCGAGGCCATCTGGCTCTGCCTATGCTTCTTATTGTCAGTATGGTGGTGTTAGAATAATTGTATTGCTTTAATGTCGAATGTCCTTGTCAAGTCCTAACTTAAACTATGGAATTGTGGCTGATGGTGTCCAACAGGAAAGAACAGTAGTAGCTGATCCTCTCTCAAAAAAGAAAAAGAAAAAGAAACAGTAGCTGATCCACTGTCATATTAGTTTCGTTATGGATCATGGAGTAAATTATGACTGTAGATTTGTTTATAAGCCTATCTCTGCACACCCGAAGAAGATTTTCTGCTGTTACTTTTATTTTGATAATTTATAATGTTGCAAGTTTCTGGTACATAATCACTTGACACCTTGTTAACGAACTCTAACATGTTAGATATCACTTACTGGTTTGAATTATCTTTTGTAGTGGAATTAGCAATGAGGAGAAGGACCACCTTCGTAAAAATCTCTTGTTAAACATACGAGAGGAGAATAACCAGGTGCAGACTAGATAACGTGTATGATATGTGATCTTATGATATCAAACACATAGTCATGTGTATTAATGCGAGTACGTTATCTTAATGTCGTAATGTAGATTGCACTTCAGCTAGCTGTACTAATCTCGAAGATTGCACGTTTGGATTACCCAAGAGAATGGTAAGTATTCTTAGCACAATTCTTATCAACTATCTTCCACATGGGTTGAGTTGTTGCTTACAGTCATATCATTCAGGCGGGACCTTTTCTCTATATTGGCACAACAATTGCAGTCCGCTGATGTTCTTGCTTCACATCGTGTGTTTATGGTCTTATTTCGAACTTTAAAGGAGCTGTCAACTAAACGGCTTGCTGTTGATCAGAGGAATTATGCCGAGGTATTTGATTTTGCAAAAATCACATATCCATCTATAAGTAGTATCACTACTCAAGATGTGCTTGTGCTCGATTTTCTGGTTTTCTCATTATTAGTTTGGTATAGTACCAGCTAGTTGGCCCGTAACGTGCATTGTCGCACACAGGCACACAACATTAGCAGATGTGTATTAACTCCACTAGTACTTTTGAATTCAAGCATGTCAAGTCATCTTAAGTGCTAACTGCTAAGGCAGAGGATTATTATAATTTGAACCTTCCCTTACTATCAAATAGTTCTTGAATTGATCAAGAGACATGCTATCCATATATTTTATGTTACTGTTTTGTCAAAGCATGGCAAGAGACATGCCATCCATAGCATTTCTATTACTGTTTTCTCAAAGCATGAATTCATGCACCTTGCTTTTGGTTTTTTTTTTTTTTGCAAATTTTGTCGAGTATAAACAGTAAATGACTTAAAATACTGACCATAAAGTCGGTCTTATGTTGTAATTCATATTTTTTTGTTGTATGCAGATTACTAGCCACTTGTTCGAGTATACCTGGAACCTTTGGAAGAGTGACGTGCAGACTATATTGCAAAATCTTTCTATGCTCGCTCAGAGGAATGACTTAGATTCCATTTTGGAGCAATCAAACGATCTAATCTTGATATGCGACCGTTGGTTGCTTTGTTTAAAGATCATCCGGCAACTAATTTTTTCAGGTTATGCAAGTGATTCAACAACAGCGCAGGTAGTCAGATTTGCTGTTATTTTGTTGCTCATACTTAGACTGTTGTATGATCTTCACCAGCTGGTCCAGGAAACAAAAGCCGTAAATAGTTATTATAATTTGCAGGAAGTCTGGCAGGTCAGGGAAGTATGTCCAACAGTTTTGAGTGCCATTCAATCCCTTCTTCCTTACTGTAAGTTACGTTTTTCTCTTGTAATTTTAAGTGAATTATTCTCTCTTCCTTTGTGGTCTTGATCTAATAGACAGAAACTGCTCTGACTTCACCAAATAATGATCCATCATAAACTATATTTAGCATTTCAAGTATTAACTGTTAAGGTTCGAGTATATCTTGTTGTCCTGCATTTTATTTGACCTGGTCATTAAATCTCACAGCAAGAAACCGAAACTTATTTTTTTGAGAACATGCAAGAAACTGAAACTGTTTTTTTTTTTTGTAGAACATGCAAGAAACTGAATATGTGATTGAATTATTCCTTTTGCTCCCCAGAAAACTTGAAGAACATAACATTATTATTTATATAAATGGCCCTTGTTTATATGTGCTCATGAAGTTAAACCTTTGTTTGGCGTTCCCTCTCCGATGTTAGTTTGTCTGACCTGTCAAGTGTGGCGTGCTGATTGATTTCAGTTCTGTTCTCACGAGTAAATTGTTCCTTGTTGTATTTTATTTGACAGACTCGTCCTTTAAAGATAAACAAGCTAAACTATGGGACTTTGCGAAGAGGGCATGCACTAAGTTGATGAAAGTCCTTGTCACCTTACAAGGCAGACATCCATATTCTTTCGTACACCAAACTGTGCTTCCTGCTACAGTTGACTTCTGTTTGAATATAATCACAAATCCTGAACAGGCTGGCGCATCCTTTGAGGAGTTTCTTATACAATGCATGGTTTTGGTTAAATCCGTATCAGAGTGCAAAGAGTACAAACCAAGTGCCACAGGCCGCGTCATCAATGAAAGTACACAACCTTTAAGCCTGGAGCAAAAGAAAAAAAACTTTGCAGCAGTAGCTAGTGACATGCTGAAGGTTGTTTTGCCTGGTGACCGAGTTGTGTTGCTTTGCAACATTTTAATAAGGAGGTAACATTCTGACTTAAAATAGCATTTGTATATTATTGCTTGTGGAAATCCACTGGATTATAGCAATACTACTAGTTTGCATGTTTTTGGTCTTTGGCAAGCATCAATATATACAGCTTAAGTCTGTGTAAGTTAGGATATGACTTGAGACTTAATTTTAACTAAACAGATGCATTAGTGCTGGACGAGGACATCTTTTGGCCAACCATTTTATATTCCGCAGAAGAAAATAATTCAAAATTCTTATGATGAACCCTGAATTAAAGAACTGCAAAAATAGATTAGCCAGGAGCTGTTGGTCTTTTGTGATGCATTAATGCTGGACGATGACATCCTTTGGCCAACCATGTTATATTCTGCATTAGAGAAATAATTTAAAATCCTTATGATGAACCTTGAACTGAAGAATTGCAAAACTAGATTAGCCAGGAGCTGTTGTTCTTTTGTGATTAGTAAAGCATATTAAACTTTCTTATCAGTTGTCCGTCTGAAGTAAATTCCTTATGACGGTTCCATATACGGCAAATAACATGAAAATGCATTTTCAATGATAGTTGACCTTTAGAAATGCTATAAACATATAATGGTACACAAAAATGCCGCTGTGAGCTACAGAGCACACTTTATTTCTGCACCAAAAGCATATAATGCAACATTCTTGATGAATCTCTTCAATAGAATATGTTATTATTGGTGTTTGTTTTGTAAATTTTCTTATATGCACACTACATGTATACACAAATTCCTGAGATGAGGGGATTGTTTTCTAGTATTTGTGCATTCACATTTTTGTTTTGGATTTTACCAGCCTTCTTTGATTCAGGAACTTACCAATGCTTGTGCAGGTACTTTATTTATACAGCAAAAGATCTGGAGGAATGGTCAGAGAATCCTGAATCCTTTCATCATGAGCAGAATTTAGTCCAGTGGACTGAGAAACAACGGCCATGCGCTGAAGCCCTCTTCATTGTCATCTTTGAGAACTATCGAGAGGTATGCACATTATAACATTCTTTTCAGCTGACCTGCGAGTCTGCTGAATGTTGCAATGCTTATATAATCATTTGTTTTCCAGCTACTAGCTCCAGTTGTCGTTTCTATTCTTCGAGAAGCCATGTCTGTTTCTCCACCACTCGAAACAGATGTTACATCTGGAATGCTTCTAAAGGATGCTGCTTATACAGCCGCTGGGCATGTGTATTATGAACTTTCAAATTACCTCAGTTTTAATGAATGGTAAGTTGAATAGCAACAATGTATCTGTATTTACTTGCAAAAAGGTTGGATGTGTGGTGCGCATTTAATCCGTGCTTATCTTTGTAAATTGTAATGGTTTAAATTATTAAGTATACTTTGATCAGTCTTTATACAGCTCTTTGCAAGTGCAATTGGATGTTGCATTTATATGTTCATATGCATTAAGGACATTGATTTCCTTTTTCATGGGACAGCTAAGTTGGTTGCAAAATCAATAGCTAGAGCAAATCCTACTTCACTGCCTTTCCTTAGTTTTTTTTCCTTTCATTTCTGCAGGTTCCATGGATCTCTATCTATAGAAATTTCAAATGGTCATCCCAATATGCGCATCATTCGTCGAAAAGTTGCATTGCTACTTGGGCAATGGATTTCTGAGGTTCACTCTTCTATCATTATATTAGAAAAGCTAAACATCACTAATGTCAGAGTTTTAGTTGGCAGTCTGTAGTTTCCTCGCATCTTCAGCTTCTGATAATTGTAGTTTTACAGATCAAGGGTGATACACGGAAATTGGTCTACCGTGCGTTGGTTCAGTTGCTGCAGGATAATGACATAGCTGTCAGGGTATGTTTTGCGTTTACGATTCCTTGAACTGAGTCATTTCCATATATTCATCTACTTTGTTTAATAACTTGTTCATGCTGTTGTACTTTCAGCTAGCAGCATGCTCTTCTCTGTGTTATCTTTTCCAAGAATCTAGCTTTTCAGAACTTGATTTGTTTGAATGTCTACCAACATGTTGGACAATGTGTTTCAAGTTGACAGAAGATGTCCAAGAATTTGATTCTAAGGTTTGGATTCCCATAGTACATCTTTTGTTTCCTTCACCTATCGTTTCTGTGAGGTTTCTAAGGGTCATTGACCCACTGTACCATTTTGAATGTCATCTTTATGTTACTAGTCAATCCCATGCCTGGTAAACGTTATCCTTACCTAAATATCTTCCTTTTGGTTTTATGCAGGTGCAAGTGTTGAATTTCATCTCAGTTCTTCTTGAACACGTCGGAGACAAGGTTATTCCATTCGCAAGTCAGTTATCACAATTTTTTCAGAAGGTATAGCTCAGGCATTTTGTTCCGACTATGTGCTAGAAAGCCCATTATCATTTTGGCTGTACTCTATTTATGGACTGATGACAAAGCACACTAGTTTTGAGCTGAGCTGTTTATGCATTTTATGCTTCAAATCGTACCATTTGTTAATACCTCAGAGATTCAGAAGAGAGAAATTAGCCTTTCGAAGCAATGGGATTTCTTCAGTTTACCTTTACAATTTCAACTGACTATCAACTTTTAGAAGTGATACAATGTCAACTTTTAACTTAGTGAATGAGTTTATCAGTCGGTTCAGTAACTATGCACATTCAGTTCCTGCTTTATGAATTAATTAGTTATTCTAATTTGAGTGTGTTTTTCCAGATCTGGGATGAATCCGCAGGTGAAAGCTTGCTACAGATTCAACTGCTAACAGCACTTCGAACTTTTGTTTCTTCTCTTGGATACCAGTCACCTCTTTCTTATCACATGCTTATGCCTATACTGCAAAGTGGTATAAATGTTGATAGCCCTGATGCTCTTAATCTTCTTGAGGACAGTGTTCTGGTGAGTAGTTCTTAACCAAGTACACACTGATGGGCTTGCACGCACTTTCGCAAATTATCTAACATTGAGCTTCATAATGCAGTTGTGGGAAGCAACCCTTTCGAATGCCCCATCTATTGTACCTCAACTAATGGATTTGTTCCCTCATCTTGTGGGCATTGTGAATAGAAGCTTCGACCATCTGGAGGTTAGAATACACACCTGTCTACCCAAAAAAAACAGAAGAGGGAAACATCTTGGGTCACATTTAAGTGTTATTGTAGGCACTGATACACTCCAAAACATATACGTTCAATCGCCGGTTTCAGTCGCAATATGTACATGCAGAATATTATACTATTAAGAAAATATTTCTTAGACAAAACTACTTCTATATTCCATATAATTGATCTAATTATTTACAGTAAGACTTGCCGGTTAAAGTTGAAATAGTTTGGCCTTCTAGGATGACACTTACTTTCTTACTGGAAGAATTTTTTTGTAAGACAGTCTGATTTTTGTCATAGGTAGCAGCACAAAGTAAACCTACTGCGTGTCATTTGGATTGTTTCCTTATATTGCATGCCACTATTAATGATTTGGAGGGTTTTGTTTTCTTGACCTTTTGAAAGACATTTGGATGATGTAGGTCGCGGTCAACATAGTTGAGGATTACACAATTTTTGGTGGATCAGAATTTTTAAAAAGCCACGGTACAAGTTTGGCGAATGTTCTTGATACTATTGTTGGAAATGTAAATGACAAGGGACTTCTCACCACACTTCCAGTTATTGATCTTCTTATTCAGGTTATTATTAATTTTCCAGTTCGGATTAACTTGACTTTCTGCAGAACTTCACCTGATGTTGGTAGCTATGATCCATTTATGGCATGAGCATTGTTGAGTCGAGGATAGCTAACAACATGAGCTGGGTCTAAGAAAACTAAAGTAAAACCCATTGAATGTTGAGCTTCTCTTCATGGCACCCATTAGATAGATAAATAAATTTGAATGTTGACAATTTTAACCATGACATGAAAGAGCAATGATATGTGAGAGAGCACGTTGTGCCGCAAAGAAATATTTTTTCTATCCCCGGACTTGGCTCTGTTCAGGATTCAACTCCAACAGAACCCTCTTAGCATTGGCATTATGGAACAGCTGAGCTTGGGGCTAAGGCTGTTCTTAGCACCAAGTTTCTTGAAACATTACACATGCTCTTATAGCAATCTTGACCATCATCTTGGACAATGTCGGGGAACAAGTTTTCTTACTACTTGAAAGCATGAACACTGTTCTCCCTGAATATCTAGCATCAGGGTTAAGGAATGAATGCTCTGTGATTAATGGCCATCTAATCTGTGGAAGTTAGGTTGTAATACCGTCTAATGGGACTATAGGTGTCTGTTTCTTTTTATGTCAACATGTTACAGTAAGTTCTCTTTTTTTCCTCACTTTCTTTTTTGTATCAATCTAATCGGAGCTTTTGGGTGCAGCTCTTTCCTCAGGAAGCTCCACCTTTGATATCCAGCGCTCTCCAGGTTTGGAATGCTCAAATGACTTTCCATTCCATTCCATTCTGTTCTTTTTTTACTTCATCATTCTTACTTGTTTATTCATGCCAACCTCTAGAAACTTATCTTCATATCTTTGAGTCGAGATGATGAGCATAACCCTTCTAGGACAACTGTACGTGCATCCTCTGGAGCAATTCTGGCTAGGCTTTTGGTGATGAATACGAACTTTTCGGCACAGCTATTATCGGAGCCTGCCCTTTTGGCAAACATTCAACAGTCAGGGATATCTCTAAAGGATAATCTGCTACTTTCTTTGGTTGACATGTGGATTGATAAGGTACATCTTGCAGCATTTCCCTGTTTATTAGACTGAGATCGATGTGTCAATTAATACATGCTCTTATAGTTGAAGTGGGTAATGATATAGGTTCTTTTACTGCCACCATTTGATTTACACATGTGTTTACGAAAATATGATGTGCATATTATAAAACTCACTAGACCAGCAAATATGTTCTTTGGAAGGGCTAAACCTTACCAGGTGATACTGACTTAAGACATGTTTTTTATACCAAAACATGCTGTGCCATGCTTAAACATTGCCTAGCTGATATTGTCAATATGCTTGCATTGTCAATGAAATTTTGCATCTACTGTTCAGAGAATGTGCGCAGTTTATGTTTACTGACAGGATTAGTATGTCCAATTATAGATAGTCTTAATATGTTTTAGACGTTGGCATGCACTTTTAATTTCTTGAAGTCCCACTTGTTTATGCGTTCCTGTTTAACAAACACTATATCATTGGACAGGTGGACAATGCAACTGCTATACAGCAGAAGGAATACGCAATGGCTCTCTCTGTAGTTTTGACCTTGCAGATACCTCAAGTCATCGACAAACTTGATGATATATTAAGGTAGGACATTTCTGGTGATGATAACTGAAATTAAGACTGTTGTTGTCTGGTTGTTTGTTGATCATGAGTTATATGATTTTATGCAGTGTTTGCACGACTGTTATTATTGGGGCTCGTGAAGTAAAGACTGAGGATGATTCTAGGTGTTGTATTTGTCTTACTATGCCTTTAGCTTGTTTATTTGAACTAAATATTTAAGGCCTCTCTCAATTCTATGCGTAATTCTTGGTACAATGTTTGCAGTGGCGATATTACAAGCTCTTCTTGGCTTGGCAATGATAATTCAGGTTATCCGAGCAAATTCTTGAAAAAGCGACAAGTAAGCTGTGTTTTTCATTTTTTTTACTTCTCATTTCTGAATGTTTAGATTATTAGGTACTTCCTCTGACAATTCCCTTGATCAGGCAAAGGATTTAGATCCCATTAAACAAGCTTCGCTAGAGAACATACTAAGAGAGAACTTAAAGGCATGTGCGGCTCACCACGGGGATTCGACTTTCAATGCTGCCATCAGCAGGATCCATCCATCATCATTTGCTCAGTTGCAGCAGGCCCTGAATAGTGCATGAGATGTGCATACCTCCTAACTGATTCTTTGATGTTCTTTTGAATACATTGAAGAACATCCGGCGCATCACGAGCCACCATTGCTTGGAGCGCATGGTGACCCCACGCACCATGTAACTAACCACATTAATCGACACTCGATCAATAAGCTGCATGCTTTGATGGATTTAATGTTCATTTTTCTTTTCAGGTGCTGCCATTTGATGCGCTGCTTTTTTCGGTCCGGTGATGTACTGTCGAAGATGACGCCAATTCATCGTGTAGGTGTAGAGTGCGAACTAACGTGTGAATAGCGAGAGGTGTGAGCAGTTTTTCCATTTCCCCCCTGGGTTATTGGTTGATGGTCATATTCTTCTACGTGTTAGGTCTTTCGTGTGGGTTTGACCACTCTAAAGAGGCGGTTGGAGTTTTCATGGACATTACTGCGGGCTATTTTTCTGCAAATCTTTTTGTTATCTGCTGAGGGTCGATTGGGCTAGTCTTCAGGTTGGCAGAGGTTTTACTTCCCAGGTGGCTGACTTTACATGAGAAGAGGTTGGCAGAGTTGATGAATGTAATTGTTTGTGCGAGAACAATATTATTGTGATAATGAATTGTTCCGAGACTCATTATTTGTTTTTCCTCTTGTTTACGCACCAACAAATTCTTTGCTATGATTGGTATATTCGATGATGCTTCTCAGTTCTCATTTGATCATAGTTCAACGCTACTATTACAATTCACCTAGAAGTATTGTCATAGACAGTTTGTCAAATGTGCCGTTGGTTTCAGAATGGAATCACATACTTTGTGTGTGTTGCTGTCGTGTGTATTCACTCCACTCATAGACTAAAATTCGAGGACTGTGCATATCATCTTTTCCTTTCCTTCAAGCTTAGGCAGCTACGCCAAAGCTCTCCCCTCCAATCTCCACTGGGCAGCCCATGCATTCGCCTTCCCTCTGCTTTCTGTTCTGGCGGCGGGGTGAGAAATCCTGATGCCTTGGCTTGTAGTTTAGAGCATCTCTAGCAGACCCCTTATAACGCGTCTACAGTTTGCAAAAAAACGTGTTTTGCGGGCTAGTGCGGGCTGCGGGTTTGCAGAATATTCTGTTTTACAGATTACACAGAATTACGAATTCAATATAAGGTAAAATATGAATATTACAATACAACAATCATCCAAATTACAATAATTATTTAAATCACCGAATTAAACTAATAATTCAATACAAGAATTGTCTCGAATACAACAATGATACAAATCACACGTGAACTAAATGAAATGAATGTAAAAATGGCAGTTTTTACCGCCCATGCCTTTGTTAATGGTGCTCAATGAGATCCTCCTGAAGCTGATAGTGGGTGTTTGCGTCTTTAATCTGCCGGTATGTCTGAAAGACTGCATGTATGCGGTCAGGGTCTCTAGCTGGCTTCACACGGCTACCGACATTGTCGTACAAGAACCCTAAGTTCATGCCCCTCTCATCCTCGATGATCATGCTGTGAAGAATCACACAAATGTCATGATGTTGTTCAGGGTTCGCTTGTCCCAAAAACGAGCAGGACCATGAACAAAGGCAAACCTAAGTTGCAAAATCCCAAAGGCTCTTTCAATATCTCTTCGGGCAACCTCTTGTGCCTTTGCAAATTCAATATGCTTCCTAGTTGCGGGCTTTTTGATGCTCTTGACAAATGTACACCAAGAAGGGTAAATACCATCTGCAA
>CBMN010751427.1:37-22119 GCA_000582825.1 Hordeum pubiflorum
CTAGGGCATATCTCCTACAGATACCACAACAGTTGGCTTTGAAAGCTCTCTTGGGCGTTGTGGCAATCTAAGGCACCAGTGACACTGCAACTCTTAGATGCAGCTCAAGGACCAATAAGTATGATGGTTTCAGAGTATCTTTAGTCACCGACAGCCGCCCCCACAAATCAAAGGTGAAGCCCCGCTCTGTTCCCACAGCCCCAAGCTCAAGCTCTGCTCCTTCCTAGTCTGTGGCGAACACTGATGATGAAGTTCCTCTGCCCACTTCTATACCTGAAATGCAAGTTGAAGGGATCCATCTCTGTGCTATCCCAGAAGAGGAACTTACCACTAAAGCTCTACTCGAACAGAATTCGGGCTCTTCGTCCCCGGCTTAACTTTTTCTTTATCATCTTATGTTCATACTATGTTACTTAAGCAGACTTGGAATATTTTGTGTTGAAACGCTCGAGGTCTTAATTCGACCAACAAACACTTAGCATTGTCGAATGCCATCGCGTCTAGTGGATGCTCTATAATTTGCCTTCAGGAAACTAAAATGCCACTTATTGATCTTGCTTTGATAAAATCATTATGCCCTAAACGCTTTGACAAAATTGCGTTTATCCCTTCTGATGGTGCTTCAGCAGGAATTGTCACGATATGGAATAGTTCCATCTTTGATGGTCTGGTTACCATCTCTGAATACTTTGCGTTGGGAATCACATTCACTAACAAAGCCTCTACACATACCTGGACTTTGCTCAATATATATGGCCCGTGTAGAGGAGAGGAGTGGCAACGTTTCACCAGTTGGTTGTTTGATCTTTATATTCCTAGCTCCCATGATTGGATGCTCCTTGGAGACTTTAATTACATTAGAGCACCTGAAAACCGCAACAAGCCGGGGGGTGACACTGCATATATGTTCACTTTCAACGATTTTATTAGAGAACAAAATTAATTGAGATACCCATTAAGGGTCGCCGTTTCACGTGGAGTAACATGCAGCAAGACCCTCTCTTAGAACAATTGGATTGGTTTTTATGTCTCTGAATTGGACCACAAACTACCCCAACACTTTGGTTAATCCCCTTGGCGGACCAACATCCAATCATGTTCCATGGAATGTTATTATTGAAACAAAAATTCCCAAGACATATATTCCGCTTTAAACCCTATTGGATAGCCCATCCAGGGTTTTTGGATGTGGTTTCTGCTGCGTGGACATGACCTACCAAACATGGCAAAGATGGCAATGTTGCCTTCATTATTTGTCAGAAACTAAAAATGGTCAGACATGCCCTTACAATCTAGATCAAACATATATCTCGTCTCTCAATTGCGGTCCAAAATACAAACAATGCAATCCTCAAACTTGACACACTAGAAGAAAAGATATCTCTATCGCAACCCGAATCCAACTACAGGAAATTTTTTAAGGCTTATCTCCTCCGCTTGTTACACCAACAGAAAATGTTATGGAAAATATGCGCTTTGATCTATCGGCCCTCATCCAACCTAGCACGCAACTAGATGAGCTTATGGTTCCCTTTACGGAGAAGGAAATTGATGAGGTAATAAAAGATATGTCATCTGATTGGGCTCCTGGATCGGACAGTTTTAACGGTGCTTTCCTCAAAGCCTATTGGCCTATTATCGGACATGATTTTTATCAGATGTGCTCTGAATTCCATGAAGTAAAGATCACCCTTGAGAGCCTGAGCTATGGATACATCACCCTCATTCCCAAGTCCAGCTCGCCAGAAAATGTCAATGATTATAGACCGATCACTCTACTTAACTGTTGCCTAAAATTGATTACCAAACTTCTTGTGAACATATTACAGAAAGTAATCCTAACTCTGGTGCATAGGAATCAATACGGTTTATTGTGGAGGCGTTCTATACAAGACTTTATAGCATGGGCTTTTGAATTTATACACCAATGCCAAACTTCCGAGAGAGAAATCGTTCTGCTTAAACTAGACTTTGCAAAGGCCTTCGACACGATCGAGCATGAGGCCATGATCCAGATCATGAAACATATGGGGTTCAATGACAAGTGGCTTGGCTAGATCAGGACTATTTGTGCATCCAAAAAATCATTAGTGCTTCTCAATGGTGTCCACGGACGCCAACTCCACTATCATAGCGGTGCTCGACAGGGAGACCCATTGTCGCCTCTGATCTTTGTCCTAGCGGTGGATCTTCTTCAAGCTGTCATCAATGACGCTCATAACCATAACTTGATTGCACATTCGATCCCCCTCGTAGTAATCCCGACTACCCGGTGATACAATATGCCGATGACACTAAAACTTAGGCAATAATTATGAAAAACATCCTGTCCAATTATGCTACAATGCGCCTGCTTGTATAACTTAGGCAGAAATTATGAAAAACATCCTGTCCGATTATGCTACCTCGACTGGTGTAAAACTCAACTTCCAAAAATCAACTCTTGTTCCTGTCAATACGCCGAAGGCCCTATGTCGGGATATTGCACACATCTTTGGGTGTACAGTTGCCAACATGCCTTTTACTTACTTGGTTTTACCCCTGGGAACCCGGCCGACAGTCCAAGATTTGATGCCACTGGTGTGCAAAACTGGAAAAAGTATCACTTCAAGCATGTCCACAATGTCATATGCTGGGAAGCTCTCGCTTCTGAATTGTATGGTTACCTCGCTCTTCATATATGCAATGTGTTTCATCAAATCAACCCGAAGATCCTTGAACAACTTGATAAGATCAGAAGGTATTGTCTCTGGAACAAAAAGGCAGACAACAGCGATAAATGTAATTCCCTAGCTGCATGGGACATGGTTTGTTGCCCAAAAAAGCATGGTGGCCTAGGGGTGCTCAACCTACGTATCCAAAACTAGGCTCTACTAATGAAATTTCTGCAGAAATTCTACAACCGCATGGATATACCCTGGGTGACACTGCTCTGAACACTTATTACGCTGACTCGATCTTGCATGCTTATGACGCATGTGTGGCTCGTCTTGGTGGCAAGACATAATGCATCTAAGCCCATCCTTCAGAGGCATCTCCCGGGTTGAAATAAGATGTGATACTACAACCCTGTTTTGGAAATATCTTTGGTTGGATGATATTCTCTCTGAAATATACCCAAGAGCCTACTCCTTTGCAATGGATGAAGATGCATCAGTCCGCAACTTTTTGACCACTGTTGAATTACGGGACACGTTTCAGCTACCCATTTCTGTTCAGGCGCTTACTAAAGTGAGGCACATGCAAGCATATGTGGCTGACACCAATCTCTCTAATGACTCACATGACGAATGGATTTATGTTTGGGGAGCCACAGAATTCAAATCCAAGGTATACTATGATTTCTTTTCCAGAGAAGTTCAAGTCCATGCAGCTTTCAAGTGGTTGTGGAAAACTAGTTGCATTCCCAGGATCAAGGTCTTTGGCTGGTTATTGTCATCTGATAGAATAAACACTAGGAACATGCTACAAAGGAGACACTGTAATGTGAGTAACAATCTTGACTGCATACTATGTGGATCACACATTGAAGAAACGGTGAAAAAATTGTTTTTCCATTGTGCCTTTAGCTCAACCTGCTATCAATGTCTAGGGGTGGCCTGGAGGAACTATGACCATAGATTGAACCTACTTGAGAAGGCTAAAGAAGATTGGGCGAGGGCAATGTTCATGGAGATTTTCTTGGTTGCGGCGTGGAGTCTTTGGAAAGAACGCAACAATAATTACTTCTGAGCATCACCCCCACATTTGGATCGTGGAAACAAATATTCACCAAGGACTTCTTAGATATCTCATATAGAGCTTCTGAAGCAAAGAAACGTTTTATTACTGCTTTCATAGATGTTCTACCCCACAAAGATCCAACTTAGGCCCCTCTTGATAATTGTTTTCTTTTATCCACACCCAAAGTGGTGCTGGACCTCAATGTAACTATGCAACCTATACAATTTTATTTATTTAAATACACATGCAGTAGGGGATCTCCCCTTACTGTTTCACTTGTGAATCTGAAGACTTTGTGGAAGGTGATGACTTGTTGTGTGATCATGAACATCATGATCGTGGAGGATGAGAGTGAGGATGGCCGCAGCTCTTGAATTTGAGAACATGGGTGATCCTATCGAGCTTCTCGACCAAAATCCAGCCACATTTAAAGAGTTTGTTCAAATGCATCAACAAATACAAATTTGGCAGCAACTCACGAGCGACTGAAGGAAAATCTGATTGAGTATTTGTTGGCGGTTAAGGGGACAAACAATGCTGGAGTGTAATATTTAAACTATTTTAAATTAGAAGTGATGTTGCATTTGAGCATTTGAATTATTTTAAACTATATATTCAGCTATTTGAATGGGCGAACCTAAAAAAATTGGGATCGGATATATGCGATAGCGATGGATGGCCGACTCCCGCATCCGTGTCCACATACGGATGCGGAAGTGAATTTGTGGGTCATCGACATCCCTTACAATATTAATGAGTGTTTAATATTCGCAGTGGTCTCAACAAAAAAAATACAAATCAGATACTCCAAAATGCTCCTAACAATAGCCATTTTAGAGCATTTTTTTGTCTAGACCTCAACAAATGTCATTTCATCATGAAAATTTACACGCAGATGAAACATTCCTAATGTTTTAAAACAATTAAAAAATATATTCTCCACCTTTTTAAATTACTTTACTGTTCATCTATACGCGCTCGGGATTAGAAACTTCACATCCTTTGGTTTTCTTCTCACTCGAAGATACGGGGCTTGGCGTCTCTTCCGGTCGCCGTCGCCCACGGCCTCGTCAAGAACCGGTTGTTATTTTGGCGGAGAAAACCGAACCGACCGAACCGGAGGCATAACCCAATGCCCACCGGGGCCCTTCTCCAGGTGCGAGTTTAATTCATTTGTCACCAAAATTTACACCCGTCATCTTCCCCACCCGCTCCCAAACCCTAGCCGACCTCGCCGGCGGTGGGCTCTCAGATGATGGCGACGGAGGAGGCGGCCCCCCCGCCCAAGAATCCCCGCCGCCCCCGGCGCCGCGACCTCAACGCACTGGTACTCCCCGATCGACCCCATCTCTTCCTACTCTTCTATATCTTTTAGCGGCTTGTGATCCTGAGCATTTGATCTGCGCAAGAGCGGGAGAGAGGGTACCGGACTTTTAAGTGATTTCTGAGGGTTTAGGTGTCACCTGGAGAAGAAGGCTTAAGATTTCATGGGGTTTTAGGGTCTTTACATGAGTATGGATGTCAGAGTTTGCGGTGGTTCAGACTCCTGGAAAGAAATTGGATATCGAGTTTGGAGCCCATAGCATCATTTGTTTTTTGTTGACAATGACTCGTATTAGACTTTATTTTTGTGAATCAGCGTGGCATTTTGGTTTTCTTGAGACGGAGATATGTTCCACCCATGTTCATTCTTGAGGGCTGGGAGTTCCATTTTGGGAAACCATTTCCCTCTTCCAGTAAGCTGGAATTTTGCTTCAGAGCTACTCTCCCAGTCCCTTTTTATCGCCAATAATTATCACGTCAACTGTTCTGCTATTCCATCAATTAGGTGGACCGAATAAATAAAGCTAGGTCATCTGGCATAAAAAGGGACATTAATCCGGAGCGTCCATGAAGCGTTTCAGAGGGGCAAATTTGGAAGAGGTCCACGGAAATCCCTCTCGGAAGGCAAATTGTGCCTAACAATTTCGACAGATGTGGGGCAAAGCTAACACCTAAGGAGAAATTAACACCTATAAAAGGGATGGAGGAAGTACTAATATTAGGATGACTGTACTTGGATAATTGCTAGAGTATTTTTACGGTATGACAAACAAAATGCCAATGTCATGCTATCCTGAAATCCTAAATTTAGAATGTATTTGAAGTTACCGATGCCATTTTCATGCTGTAGAAGATAATTTTGTGGTTGAAACGGTTTCCTGAGGGCATGTACATGCAACATGCAAGGTGCTTATTAATGACCGTGTGAAGAGAGAGAATATAGCCACATCATTAAGCACCTGGAGTATGTAATTGATCTACGGAACTACTGCGCATCCAATACTTGGTGTCCGACCTTGCTATGATGGTCAATCCATGAGTCTGCTGTACCTTGCCCCGTGCATCGATGGTTGGATCTGCCGCATCGTACAAAAATCAGATGGAAAACATTGTATGTATAGCAACACACTTTCATCTACCCTAGAATATTTAGGCTCAGCTTTCTAGGTGCTTGAATGGTTTATTTTATGCTATTAATTAATATAAGACTCCCTCCGTTCCAAAATAAGTGTTGTGGTTTTAGTTCAAATTTGACCAATATGCTAATCAAATGCATAAGCACCTTTTGGTACATAATCAAGCACACATCCTTTCAAAATAAGCACCAATATGCTATCCTATCCTGCTAAGCCCTCTCTAAGCACTTGTTGTACATGTTCTGATGGTAGTTTTCTTATTCAGGATCCATATTTAGAGGAGTCTGATGGACAGGACATTAGCATTCCAGAAGTTGGCATGGTGTTCAATAACCACATGGAGGTCAACCGATTCTACCGTAGGTATGCCCGTCGTGTTGGTTTTGGTGTCTCGGTTAGGAGGTCCTCGTTCTCACAAGAAGGCACCTGCTTATATCTCGAGCTGATGTGCTGTAAAGGAGGGCGTCCACATTATGAGCCTAAGTTCAGGAAGCGGGCCTCATCAACCACCAATTGCCCAGCCAGGATCCGTGTGAAGTTATGGGGAGACAAATTGTTGCATGTAGAGTTGGCAAACCTTGATCATAATCATCCTGTGAGTCCAGCAATGGCAAGGTTCTTGAACTCTTATAAGCAGCTTTCTGGCCCTGCGAAGAGGCGGTTGCGTATGGGTGGACCTGGAGCTATGCCAGTTGAAGAGCCAAGCAAGATGCCTGTTGATAAGTTGGGTGCACTCGAGGAACTTCTGTTTGGAGAGAGCAAGAACCATAGTTTTGTTGAGAGGGGCCGTTTGAAGCTCCAACCTGGAGATTCAGAAGCACTTCGACTTTTCTTTACCCGAATGCAGGCCAAAAATGCAAACTTTTTCAATGTTATCGACTTGGATGATGAAGGCTGTCTCAGGAATGTTTTTTGGGCGGATGCATGGTCAAGAGCCATGTATGAGTATTATAATGACGCTGTCACCCTTGACACTTCCTATGTGGTTAGTAAACATGATATGCCTCTTGTGACCTTTCTTGGGGTGAACCATCATGGCCAATCTGTCTTGTTGGGTTGTGGTCTGCTCTCTGATGAAACAGCAGAAACCTATACGTGGCTGTTTAAGGCGTGGGTAGCATGCATGTCTGGTAACCTTCCAAAGGCTATCATCACTGACCAATGCAGGGGCATCCAGAGTGCAGTTGCTGAGGTTGTTCCTGGAGTTCGCCATAGAATATGCTTGCATCAGATAATGAAGAAGGCGGCAGACCAATTAAGTGGGCTATCAGAGTACAAAGCTATCAACAAGGCATTGCAAAAGGCTGCATATAATTCTTTAACAGTAGATGAGTTTGAAGGAGAATGGAGTACTTTGATCACATGCAATGGGCTTCAGGGTCATGACTGGTTAAGATCACTTTATGAGTGCAGATTTTCATGGGTTCCTATCTTTCTTAAAGATGCTTTTTGGGCAGGAATGTCTGCTACACAAAGAAGCGAAACTATCACTCCTTTCTTTGAAGGGTACGTTGATTTGAAAACCTCTTTGAAGCAATTTCTTGGTAAGTATGAGATGATTTTGCAGAGCAAATACGAGAAAGAAGCCCAAGCAGATTTTGAGACATTTCATAAGCAACGTCCACCTGTTTCAAAATTCTATATGGAAGAACAGCTCTCAAAGGTATACACCCATAACATGTTCAAGAAGTTCCAAGATGAGATTGAAGCCATCATGTACTGCCATGTATCTTTGATGAATGATGATGGGCCCATCTCCACATTTAATGTCAAGGAATGTATTTTCCTTGAAGATGGTAAAAGGACTATGAGCAAGATTTTTGCAGTTACTTATAACACAGAGGAAAAGGATATAACTTGTATATGTGGAGGTTTCCAATTCAGTGGCATATTATGTAGGCATAGTCTCTCAGTGCTCAAGTTTCAACAGGTTCGTGAAATTCCTTCACAGTATGTTCTTGATCGGTGGAAAAAGGATTTTAGACAGTTACATGTGATGGGACGACTTTCAAGTGATGTTGTTCCCGACAATCGTGTGGATAGGTATGACTATTTGTCGATGAGATGCCTGCAGCTTGTTGACTCTGCAGTCTTATCAGATAAGTGCCGCCTTGCTTTGAGGTTGGTGAGAGAGGTTGAGAAGTTCCTATTAAGTAGCAATACACATGATGATACACAACCAAGGATCAAGTCTCGCATTCCTAAAGTAAAACCAAATACAGTGACTGGTCAAAATTTGGTGAATGTAGTTACTGACAATGGGAATGGTGGGCCCAAAGGACCAGAGGTACTGGTTCAACATGTAATTAATCTCTTGGCAATATACGTTCTTGCTTTCGATTGTTTACGGAAATTGTTTACTTGAACTGCTATCATCTGAAACCATTCTTATTTTGCAAAACGTAGATTGGAATAAGCATCAGGACTTTTGGTGCAATACCAATTGATCAGTTGAAATATATAGCATAGTGGGTATATTGACTGCCTAATGTTTTTACTTTATACCGCAGGGAGTGGCAGAAAAGGTTGCAGTTCCTGCTGGTTACATTGGAGTGCCAGCTAACGTCCAGCAATTCATGGGCAATCAAGCCGCAATACGCCCAAGCATTGTTTACATGGTTCCGGTACGTCAAAACACGGATGACTTTATTATCGGCTAAAATGTCGCATTGTGCAAGTACCAATAGCACCACAAAAGAAGATTTCCAGCATATTCGGATGGCCTTTTTTAGACCAACATTAGAGGCTCCATAGCCCATACTACTCTGGCACTTGTATTCATCTGCATGATGCATGGTTCCTGAGTGCATCATTTCTGGAAACACGCGCTGTCAAGTTAACTCTTGCTTATTTAAAATTTCAGAGTGGCGTTGACCCTCAGGCATTTGGAAATGGCGTTTTGATGCCAGTGATGTACCAGCAGATGTTCCAGGTTTGTGTTTACGTTTGTTAGCAGCAGGTTCATGCATTCATCTCCCACTTTGGCAGGACCATTCACTTGTGGTATACAATGTTATGGATGCACGTAGATACCTCAGCAGCCAAACGGAGCCGCGCCAGACACATTAGCAAATGGTAAAAGGAAGCGACCTCGTGCCCAGAAGCCAACAGAGACATCTCATCAGTCAAATGGAACCTCAGGACCTGCAGCTGGCTAAGGGCACTTTTCAAATTTAAATCAGAATTCGGAACAGGTTTTTTCCTCATTGCAACTCCTGTTTCTCTTGGCACCATTATTTGTTGAGGTGTTGACTGTTGACAGTAATGTCCTGATAGTCGCGTTTTGGGACATCCCAGGAGTTGGAAAATATGCGGAGAAAGAGGAGACCTGATGCCAAGAGGAATCTTGTGTAGGTATGCCGGCAGTAACAGAAGCGCACCTCAGCGATCGCAGCCGTGACCCTCGAGCATTTGTGTGACCCAGTGCCATCTTCATTTGGGTCATTCTGCTGCAGTCCTGCCATGTGTAGTAGACAGTTATCTTTTGATTGATGTCGATTGCAGCAACATTAGCAACATCTAATCTCTTGTGCCGACTGTGGCAGTGGCTCATGTTGAGGGCATGTAAATGATTTTGCTGAATGAGCCCTATCCTGTCATAAGCCCGGAGCATCATGTTGCTTCGAATTGTCAACGTATCAGGTGGTTGTACAAGATTGTAAATGCTAAAGCAAGCGGTCTATAAAATCTGTTCGTAGAACAACATGCAGGTCTTCTTTTTCCTTCTCTTTATTCCACTTTATGGGGAAAAAAGGGTCCTAATGTCCTACGCGGCCGTGTCCGGCACGGGCAGTCTTTTCACGCAACTCGGGAGATGAAACATGCTTTGAAGACGATGCGTTAAGGAGATGGTTCCTGAACCTAGCTTTTGCGATTTCGATCACTGATTGTGGCATTGTGCTGCTTTGAAGACCGAATATCCAATTCTGAGCCCGACCCCATCTGCACCCTGTCAGAAAATAATTCATAAAAAATTAAAAAAAAAAATCCATTTTTTTTGCGTAAGGTTCTCTCCAAATTTCAGACCATTTAAACATCTAAGTAGCTCTCAGCAAAAAAGACAAATTGAGTCCAAAGAGTACATGAGCAGTATACTTTTTAAAAGACCCCAAATTTGTCTTTTTTGCCGAGAGTCGGATGTCCAAATTATTTGAAATTTGGAGCAGACATCACGCATCAAATTCTCTACTATGACAATAAAAATTGGAATTTTCTGAAATTTTATAGTATTTATTTCGAATTTTTTGTTGAGCATGGGTGCAGATGAGCCTGGGAGCCAAAACGCTTCACTCCAAATTATTTTCCTCATTCTCGATACAAATTCACTATGGTAATATTATTTTGTTTTTCGTTTGAAGTAATATGGGGTAGTTTTGCAGAAATTTCCTAGCAACCGAGGTGGGAGTTTTGCCAATGTTTCTCGAATGCACAAGAGCTACTGTCACCCCAGCAGGCTAGATAGTTATTGAAGCAAACTAACATTTTAACTGTGAAAGCACAAGCCGCATGTAACCCCATATTAAAGCACAAACCGCATCTAACCCAAAGCACAAACCGAACGTAACACAAGCCAAGGATGGAACGTAGCATGCATCCAAGTCCAACCGATCTGTATTTCCACTTCCGTAGCAACCTGTCGAAATCACGGTTGCCATTTACCAGCCGATCCACGGCACTGAAACTACCTATATGCATCACATCATCTCTACAGCAAGTTCGCCTTGCCAGCCACTGATCGTTACATCCAAGTCAGCCCGGAGAGGCACAAAAAAAATGGATGTCCTGCCTTTTGATCTAGCAGACGGTACTGCCATGAAGTAGCAGCACTGATACTAGAATGGCTACTCCTGATCTGAAATAATAGGTTGTCCATCTCAACACGGAAAATAAATTTTTCAAGCGTGTTCGCAACTACTGCCGTGATTCTTCCTCTTGGTCCTCATTGTTTTCGTCAGTTTGAGAAGCCAGCTTCACGATGTCTTCCACAAGGATCTTTCCTTCTGCAGCATAAAAGGTTGTCAGCAAACAATGTAATACTATCATCAACACAACGGGGAAGTCATGAGTGCAAGGACCTTTGTCTTTAGAAAGGTTGCTGATGAGCTCTTGGACACCTTCCTTCCCTATGGTATCCTTGAGATAAGCCGCCGCCGCCGCGACCTCCTCAGGAGTGACCTTGCCATCATGATCCCTGCAAATTGAGGTACAAATGGAATCAGTATGTTGATGTAACATGCTCCAAGCGCAACCCAAATGGAATCAGTATGTTGATGTAGTAACATGCTCCAAGCACAAACCAACGTCTTGGTTCATGATAAACACCAGCAACTTAATCCAGAATGAGTACTCTCATATATGAGTGATACTGAGCCATACGGATCAGGCCTACTCATGCTATAATCTTGACTTCAACCTCCTCTCTGACCTCATTGACTCCGCATACATTATGGTGCACAATTATGCTACTTTGCCCTACAGCTTTTGGTCAGCTTTTGTGTTCAAATCATGGTATATAAAGAATAAATTGGGTGTTAATTTACCAACAATTTATGGAAAATGGAAAATCACTGTCCAAGTATCAGGCAGATACATGCTGATGTGTCTATATGGGCAGCAGACTTGTGAGTATATAAATCAACAAACAGAGAACCATGAACGGTGTTGGACAACGAGGCTACCACTGAAGACTTGTCTGGACATGGAACTTGCAGTACATTTATAAACCCTCCCTACTAGACAAGCACAATGTACTACTAGTTTACTAGCATGCAACATAAAACAGCTTCAATTCACATGCAACATAAAACATACCTATCAAGCAGTTGCCAGCGGTTTCCGATTTGTGCATCTACATCATCTATCTCCTTTTCTAATCCCTGAAGCATAGCATCAACCTAAACACAGCAAAAATATGTCAATAACAAATACACAGATTATAGATGTCCAACATAACATAAACATCAGTGGTAGACTGGCAGTTCCTAGAAACTTCTCCGACTAACAACAGACTTTATTCAGAAATAACACAAGTAGATACAGGAATCAATCATGAAACAAATTCATAAGGAGCGACCAGTTAATCAAAATAAATAAAAAACTAAAGATTAAAACTAGAATATCAAATGTGAGTGCCGACACCTTATACTTACGTTTGACATTTGACTAGCAGATAGCCAGCTGGTATAGTATAACTCTGTTTATGACAGCTAGGTAGTTTGTTCCCAAATAAGCTAACATGCAGAGGTGAGAATGCAAATCAAGTGGCTATAAATGCTACCAAACCTGGCTAATCTAGGATACATTTTTTGGCGAACTATATTCATGTGAAGGGAGAAATGTAACCATACACGCAAACAAGATATGAAGTTTACAAGTTATATCAAAGCTGACTCATTTAGGATATGAAGATAAGATTTTGGCGACGTACTCAGATCTGAACATTTCTTATGTAGTATTTGCCGACTAGCGTTTGACAAAATCAATGGCATTAGTTACCGTTTCCCACTAAGTCTCATCAGAAAAGGGGGGAATAGGTT
This sequence comes from Hordeum pubiflorum, assembly GCA_000582825.1. Classification (NCBI taxonomy): domain Eukaryota; kingdom Viridiplantae; phylum Streptophyta; class Magnoliopsida; order Poales; family Poaceae; genus Hordeum; species Hordeum pubiflorum. Next base: position 12,756 of record CBMN010751427.1, read on the forward strand.
TTTAACTGTTCTGTTCAGTTCAGATGTGACAAATGACACACTTGTGGACACATTAACTCACCCGTCTACAAGCTCTCAACTGAAAATCACATCATAAAGTCGTATACATGAATCGAGCTATATGTACTTCCTTTTTAGATTTCAAATGGCAAGAGAAACTCGCCTTTCGAAGTAGCGAGTTTGGTTACCTGGCACTACAAACAAGTCCATTTGTTTCGTTTATATCACCAACTAGCTTTCTTATGTTGAGAAAACTATTTAAGATGCAACCATACAGTCAATTCTCATCACGATACATCGATGTTCTTATTATCTGGCATTTATGTCTTCAAGCTATGTGACTAATGAGATATGGCTTTCCATGCATAGAAGGATTCCTTACCTTCTCAATCAGCGCTGACGAGACCTTTTCTTCTGCAGCGACCTCATCAGCGTCGTCTGCCTCCTCTCTAGCAGCCATATATGCCCTCTTAGCTTCTTCACCATCTGTGCCTTCTTTTTCAATCATGGAGTTATACAGTCCTATCTGCATTCCACAATAATAGTCCTATTAGACCTCCACAGTACAAGCATATGCAACATAACAGAAGAATGAAGTATGGAAATTCTTCCTCTAATTCCATTTCACGAGTCCACACGGTACCTCCTGGTTGACAAGGCTCAGGAACTCTTGACGCTCCTTGCTAACAGACTGCAATATAAGTAATCATGGACTGTTAGTCAGTAGTTAATGTGCTAAACTGCTAATATAAATTACAGATAGACTAGGATCATACCGATGCAGATGCTAGCACAGCCAATGCTCGACTGATATTACAGAGTTGTTCCTTATCACGCTGCTTTCCTTCTCTCAGTTCTTCTTCTTCCCTAGCAGTAGGCTCGGTCATTTCCTTTAAAGCTAAATCTTGTTCATCAGCCTCTGGTTCTTTGAGCTTTGCTTTCTCTTCCTTCTTTTGTTTTGCCTTTTCTTCTTTCTCTTTCTTCTTCTCCTCCTCCTGAATATTTTTGTATGCATAAGTGTTAACAACAGTTCGGTATAAGCAGCATTATGCTGAAAATAAAATAACTGGTTACAGTTCGGTACAAGCAGCATTACGCTGAAAATAAAATAACTGGGTTACAGGCACTATTACCAGCAGTATGCTAAAGATAAAATAAACGGGCAACAGTTAAGTGTTAGCAGTAAAGCAGCATTATGCTGGAAATAAATAACTAGGTGACAGTTTGATACAAGCAGCATAACAGCTCAATGTTCGCAGCATTATGTTGGAAACAACAAAATGATCGGGTCCAGACGACCATAAATCCCAATGCCTACTTACTGGGTATTTATCAACTAAAAGTCTAAAACTGGGCTAACAGATCTTATGAAACAAATTTTATAATGGATGGCCTTAAAGGATACATAAGATGCTAAACTAATACTCTTTTCCCCATCCGGTGTGAACATTGACGTGGTTCAGACGAGATGACATGATAGTTTTACAGTTGAGACTACAGAGTATTGCCTTAATTCACAAATGCAGGGATACCAAGAGTTCAAGAAAAAAATTATTCATAGCATAAACCATGAACAGCTTCCCAATCCATCCAATGCATGAGGTCATGAGGGCATGAACAGGAAAGATTATCGGGCTTCAATCATGAAAAGAACAAGCGCGTGACAGGATATGTAATAGTAGCGTATGTTACATGAGGTGCAGACAAAAGAAGTCCATAATATGAATGACTTTTGAGCCAAGACAATAAATTAGTAAAAGAAGAGTGACTACCTGCCCTACTCACTATTAGCTTACCAGAAGTACGACCAATGTGAGTTTCATATCTACAACAAGTATCATGGTTGCATTTGCAGATGATGTAAAAATAGTCCATTTTTAATATTTGTAATACTTCTATAAGGAGAAGACATATACGTCACCTTGATAAGTTCTTCCTGCATCTCAAGGAATTCCAGTTTTTTCCTCCTCTCAGAAACTGAATCTTCAGACGGCAATACTGTACCAACTGTATCCACAACTTCATCTGGTAGAGAAGACAATGTTGCTACAACAGCCTCCTCAGGTTTCATTCTCCCAGATACGATAAAAGCTCTGACAACATTAGAAAGATGAGAAAAGGTGCAGCCGAAACAGTACTTTTGTAGCCACTGAGAAATATATCAAAAGAATTTACCTTGAAAGTATGAGAAGGGACGATGGCATAGCATGATTGAGTGAGAGGTCCAACCAGTCTCTTAGCTGGACAGAATATGAAGTTGCAATGAATTACATTAACACAAGAAGTTATGGTTGTTAAAAGCAATACGGTCCAACTTTAACTGTGTTTATGTCTAAGTGGAGACAGAATGATGGATGTAGCTTACAACAGCATCAGACTTCACATCACAGTTACTACAGAAGTAATATAGCTCTGGGAACCAAAATTATGAAACAAGATCATACAGAAGGGACAACTGATAAATAAACTACGATGGACTAAGATAAGTAACCATGGTGCCGAATAGGGCATAAGAGGTACTTACAGATAGCAAAAACAAAGAAACAAAAGTCATCTTTTCAAGACCAAAAAAAGGTCTGGCGATGGAAACTGATGATGCACTGGCCTATTCTATGATAGGGACATAAAATGAAAACTCCCTCTCATATCACAAATCATTCCAGTTCTTGGCATAAGGTAAGGTATCTGTTGACGAAGTTAACCCTATTTGAGATGTATATATGCATATCAGAAATTGTTAACTATGGATATATTATTGCAGTATATGCAGGATAATGGATGCATAGTCATAAATTTATCTCGAAGGGGTAGAATGACATACAATGTGGAAGAAATAAATAGATGGCTAGGATGAACATGCAACGGAGGTAGAAAACTGAACAAGTAACTCTAACACCAAGTAACTGAGTATAAAGTATTGGAGACTATGAAACTCTAAATTATGTGCATATCATCGGAGTACGGCAAACAAACCTGTTGACGCATTTCTTCTGTTGACAGCAGGCCTAGGTGGCCGCGTTCACGGCAGGCTTGCCGGAGCTCCTCTTCAGAAAGCGACTCCACCCCCTCAGCTTGAATCACCTTATCATCATTCTTAATGCTGCAAAGATAAGAGTACTATTATTAAAACAATGAGCAGATAACTTATGAAGATAAATGCCAAATTGCATTGAAGTATATAGTCACCAACAGCAAGACGAAGGGCAAAATCACTAGTAAATCCAATTCCGCAAATAGTTATATATAGTTATATACATTAAATGAGCATAGATGCTTGAATATCAGGCACTGTTAGAGTCAAGCACATTTTAAACATATTCAAACAGTTTCAAAATATAAATCAAACAAGACACGATTCCTGACGTCTACAAAGCTTCCACATCGAGCAGACTACTCTGTATTTGTCGTACATATATTAACAGAGATTACAATACACACTTGATATTATAATTTGGACAATTGTCTGGTTACTTGGTTAGTTCTCTATAAACATTGTATTAATCTCATGTCCCCACAACGGGCTTATCTCGAAGATTGGCACTTCCGTCATTACGCGCAATAGCAAATAATGATTAGATGCAAGCTAATTAGTGCTCTGGGATACAATTAAAAGTTTAATATTTCCATGCATATCCCTCTACATCACCAATAGCAGACTATATTTCATTTTTTTTAACCAAATACTTACTCGCGCAGTTTTTTGCGAAGCATGAACCTCAAGTAATGGTCCGTACCAAAAGGCCGAATACCCATATATTTGCACATATTTACCAAGCGTGGTCTGCAGAAAAACATTGATCAGCTCTGGCATAACTGTGATATTACAAGGATGTTCAAAATTCAAATAAGATGTAACCTGCTCATGTTATCCAAAGTCAGTTCATCATTAAACAGCTTCGCGAAGTTCAAGATTTCATCATTGGATACACGTTCACCTTTCCGAACCTAATTGCAGTTTAAAGTAAATTATACAAGAGTATCGTACAAGGAAATTCATAGTATACATTATAGAACTACTCACACAAGGATGTTATTTATAACTGATACCTTGTTTAAAAATTCGTCCAGATCTTCAGCGGTCTGTTTAGTTTCTCCACTACGTGATGTTTGGACTTCCTTTGCCATTTCTTTTGCAGTATCTTGCAGAAACTTTGCATACTCCATCCTTGCTTTCAGTTTCCTTTTCAACGCTTCCTGCATTGGAACATGAACTACATTCTTGAGCCAACCAATTTGCAAAGTAACAATGCTTGTGGTTCATATACAAATGTAACTACGAGATCAATTCAAACATTGATACACAGAAATATGTCATATCAGCAGAGATAGGAAACAGCAGGGTCAACAAACCATGGAACCAGAATGATGATGTGCTGCACATGTATGGCTGTGAACACAGGGCAGGGAACCCATGCATCATAAGTTGTGACATACATGATGGCATAATAGCATGCTGAGAAATGTAAAGCTAAACAGTATAATCATACAAGTGCACTTAGTAATTATTGTTGTTGCATCACAAACCTCTTCTTTCATCTTGTCTTGAAAAGTGGATGGCAGCATGTTTGGAAACAACTTGAGAAACACCGGCAATAAGAATTCCATGAACGGAACAACGATAAACACAGCAACAGGTACCAGCCTGAAGATATCAGCTGTTGTACGGGTGAGTTGTTGCCTCTCTCTCCTTGACAGGCTCTTTCCACCAGCAAGCTTCACCAGCAATCTTGATGAAATCCTAACATCTGCCCAAAGTAGCTTTGTTCCTAACCAGTAATGTTGCAGTGTAGAGATAAATTCATCCTTCCCATGCTTCAGCTTTACAGCCCAGTCAGCTCTACACAGAGAGGGAAGTTGCATATGTTTAGAACGCCAGAAAAATGGGGCAGAAAACAATATCTTGTATCAAAATTCATAGGTTTGAGTTCAAGGAAGAAAATACAGACCTACTCATTGAAGCAACAGCCCGGAGAGCAGGGCCAATACCCAGAAGCCTTGCCCAGAATTTTTGTGCGATTGATCGGCTAGCCTTTAGAGATTCTTGCACCTGCTTGGCTTTGGCTTTAGCTTTTGCTGTGCTTAGGCCTTCCACAGCCTGGTCACATTCTTCTGGGGATGCCTCCTTTTTCTTTTTATTCTGCTTCTGATCCTCACTCTGTTCTTCTTCAATATCCAACTTAGGTTGCCCAGCAGTTGCAGTTGATGCTCTGCGGACTGACTGCAACAAACCTCTAGCTCCAAAAGGCAAGGCAAATTCATTCCTTCTTCCAATTCCATAACCATGAAGAGAAATCACGTGAGCTGGTCGCTGTGGAAACCCATTACCAAGACCTAGCAGACCACCCTTTGTCAAATTCACACTATGCTGCTCTTTCTCCTTGTCAGATTTTGAGTCCCCTAAGCTTTGCTCGAGAAATTGCTGCGCTATTCTTGGCTGAGCCTTGAAACCAAATGCCTCATGCTGGAAGGTAGAGAAGGAGGATGACAGGATAGGTGTGTTAACATTATCCAAAAGACGCTTCCTTCTCCTAATGATCGCCCTTGAAGCCATACTTGGTTGCTTCTCACCCTCCCAATGGGAAGGCAAAAATCATGCCGTTCTAAGTACAACCTGAAGTGATCCAATTCACAAACCATAAGAAAAATGAAGATTCACAAGGGGATAGTAACAGCACATTACAACAATAAAAAACAGCGGTGAGAATAATGCTGAACACTTGCAGTACCAATATACCACACACACTAGTCAATTCTTTTCAAAGGACACTGAATATAGTTTTCTGGTATAATGAAAGGACAGTAAATCTCTGGGATTTCCTCTAACATGACAGTAGAACACATAAGTACAGTGAGTAATACTTAGAAACCTATATGAGTAGCAACTAATATGGAGAATCAAAGCGAGCATGCAAAAGCTGTAAGAGAATCAACTCTGATCCAACTATACAAGCAAGCTCAGCAATAGTCCAATCAACAGTCAGCAGAACAAATAAGTCCGTGGTTGTGTATTTCCCAACTGATCACAAGATTCAGAGCTGACAATCCATAGCCAGCACAACAAATAAGGCAACAGTTGTGTATCTCCCAATTGATCACAAGATTCAGAGCTGACAATCCAAAAATGTGCCGGTAAGAAGATTCCATGAGAATCAACTATGTTCTTCACCTGAGATTACAACTTGCTCACTTTAAGTCTTAACTATGACAAGCACTTCTAACAGTTCAAGAACAAAATTCTGAAGCAATCATTAATTAGTAGTAAACCTGGTTTGGACACTTGCATTAAGGAATAGGAACCCCGTCTTTAAATTCCGCAATAACAGTTATAGAAGGAAGAAAAAATCAATAGCAGATCATCTCCTCGATTGAACCATTTTCGCTATCAAGATATCGACACACAATAAAAAAACTCAACAACATATGGCAGTGACAATTTAATTCGACAAGTTTGACGTCAGGAACAGTTCAGCAGCTCGAGCATCCGAGATTATATAGAAGTTACACACTCCAATCGACTGTGGAAAACCGAAACCCCGCAAAAAGTATGAATCGCGTCAGGTTCAGTCCGTACCGATTCATCCATCCTCGCAAGTAAAAGAGACAGGTAGCAGGGGCGGACTTAACCCTTTCACAGATTTGCATTCGATCAACGAAAATACTATAAGGAACAGGGGAGGACAAAACAATCACAATTTCTGAAGTTTCGATCAGGACCGCGAAATCAGTCCTTTCGACTGCCACCTACCCTGAATCATCCACTACTCGCCACTCGCCAGAGACAAAATTAGCCCGAAAACATAAACCGTAGCAACGCACGTGACCACTGGCTGTCGATCCGTCCCACCAAATCACCGATGTGAGCGAAGCGAAACCCTTAGGAAATCGACCAATGCGTCGGTCGACCGACCGGGCAAAAAAATTCAGAAGACGAAAAACCGAAGGAGCGTCCGGGGAGAGGTGGGGGAGAGCTCACCCGGCGAGGGACGCGGCGCCGATCGACCGATCCCGTCGAGGTAGGGTTTAGGGTTTTTGAGGAAGGAGGGAGGGGAGGGGAGGGGAGAGGCGGAAAAGAGAGGGGAATGGAAGGAGAAGAGGAGCAGCGGGGGCTACTTTACTCGGAGAGGAAGGCGGGGCGGGGGGCAGACGTGCGAAGAAAGAAAGAAATGTGGCTGTTGCAACGTGCAGCTCAATTCATGAGTCTTGTGTAGGGGAACACTTTTTCGCTGCGTTCGGGTCTGGTTGGGTCGCCGCTGGCCGTCGGATCGGAGCCGCCTGATGGAAAATGTATTTTACTTTTACTTTTCTTTTTCGATCCGTTCGAAATTTTGCAACATTTTCTTTAATTTTTAATTATATTATTATAAGAGAAATTTTTGGGACTGTTTCGTTTCAAATTAGTGGCTGCAAACTTGAGGCAGTCTGTGAATAGCACGTGCACCTACTACGAAAGTGACACGAGTCGGAATCAGTTTGATTCGGAGATATGCTGCCCACTATGCTCTGGACACGTTCTTCTGATTGGATGTCACGAGTGGCATTTTTTTTAACACAGAGCAAACGTCCAATACACACTGATCCCTATTACACCACATCCTACTTTTATAAGTATCTTTGAAAGAACCTATCACTTTAAGATTGACGAAATCGTCACAGATGTCATCGTAGTAGATGGTAACATCGCGACGCACAATGCCGAAAGGTCTGAAATAAATTCAGAGAAATGTAAGCATCAATATCAACTTTAGGACTTGAACTCTGGTGAACAGGGGATACCACTGTCCTTCTACCCATCCAACCACACGTTCGTTCGCACGAATGGTATATTTTAAATGTATTTGTTGGCATGTTTTTCGGCTGTCCGCTGGTGTTTTTTTCCTTAGAATTGATCGAGGCAGGGTTGTGCCTTTGAAACCTAGAGATTCGTGCAAAATCACAATTTAGGTCTCTTATGTAATAAATCCATCTAAACCTTTTTATCAATCATATTGTGATAGTTTAATTTTTTCGGAAAATATTACTCACGTTTTAGCAGTATAACTCATATTACTCAAGTTAAAAGGTGAACTTTAGTATTATGATTGTTGAATAAATAGGCAATTTTTTGATTAAATTAATCCAAGAATAAATCATGAACATGACGTAAACAATAGTAAGCACATACTGATATTTAATCATATTATCGTACTAGACAGATAGTAGAAATATCTACGCAAATCACTAGTACGGTTAAGACAGTAATAAGCGGGAGCGGAATAGACGAGTTATATCCTCCGTTAGGCCAGTTGGCCGTAGCAGCGGCGGCAACGGCGACAGGGACCTCGGCTGCCTTCTTGTCGGCTTCGATCTTCTCGGCGGCGACACGTTCGGCGTCAGTGGACATGCTGATAACGAAGGCAACGCGGACGTAGAGGAAGGAGACGAATGATGGCGAGTAGTCGCATAGGAGACGCTCCCCAAAACCTTATTGCTCCTCTCCCGTACAGGATCCGAGGAGGCGAGGTTTGGGAGGCCTACTCTCCCGTCAACCATGTACGCGGTGAACGGGATGGAGTCGCCGGCGGCAGCAGCAGCAAAAGGAACGACAGGGGCGGTGCGCTTGGAGCATATGTGATCTGTTCTCGTGGCGGCTAGGGTTGGTCGACGCCTCAAATCTATCTATCTATATATATATATATATATATGCGTGTCCGGGTGGAGAGACATGGGCTGGACCCACGTCCAAGTTAGCGACAACCCACAATCCGACGTCTCGGATACGTTATGCGTCTGTTACAGATTCTCCGTTCCAGACCGGAAAAAATAAGCGCATAAGTATGAGCTCGGCTCGGCTCCGTCCCGCAACCCGCGGCGCGGCGCGGCGAGGCGGGGGCGGAGGAGGAGTGCGCGAGGACCACTTCTCTTCTCAAGCTCCAATAACATGTGGAAGAGAATCCCTTATAAGGAGGTCCAACTCCCGGGGTGGGACTAAACTTCCCACCACCCCTTGTCATGCCGGCTACATGTGCCCTAAGAGATCTTTCAGAAATTGTTGGATGGGCCTAAAGCCCACCCCATATTTAAAACAATCCCCCAACAGATCTCGAGGGTCCATTATGTCCTCTGTTCCGATCACCATTATGTCCTCTGTTTTGATCACTGTTTTGATATACCGGTATTTCAGTGAAGACCTCTTAAGGTTGAACTTCACCTAAAGCAAGTAGGTACACTCCTTCACAACTGAACAATGGACTATGTCTTGAATTGTCAGTTTGGCGTAAAGAAGTTTCGCCACATGTCTTACTAGTACTAGGCTGCCGAAGGCTGACCCCTCAGGTGGAGCATATTAGTCACACTCCTGGCCTGTTCATGAGCTTGCTAGAGATCA
>CBMN010751432.1:0-13579 GCA_000582825.1 Hordeum pubiflorum
CGGTGCTCCCTTTTGTGCGGCTGGATCCAACACGAACAACGGCGGGATCAACTCCTCTTTCTTGGCTCGTGGTGAGGTGGTGCGGTGAGCACGCGCTCGATCTCGGCAAGCTGGCCGGAGAAGGCGGAACAGGCGAGGACGGGGTGGCGCCTGAGGAACAAGGCCGAGAAGGCGGATATGATTCGACGAGGAGGAAGGGGTCGTCGTCGTGGTTGGGGGCAACGTCGGCCGGTGACGGGAGATGAACCGGGTGCATCGGAGTTCTATTCCATTGCCGGCGGCGGTCACGATAGGATGACGGGCAGGCAATGGGAAACTTCGTGAGGCCCCACATAGACGCTGCAAATTTGCGATACTTGGGGGCAAAATTTTGAACTGCTGTAGAAGAATTTGGGCACAATATAAAACTACATCATTCTATTAAAGCATTGATTTTGGCCCAAAAGAGAAGTTTTTTTGACACGGCAACGTATTTTCATCATCATCTGTTGAATATGCTTTTAATTAGTGATTTCGTCCAAGCCCAAGATGCCACGAGAACCAGAGGCGACGGAAAGGCAGAGCACAGTGCCATGTGAAACCAAGCCGACCCGACCTGACGGCGCGCGTCTGGTCAGAAATAAAAACCGGGTGCCAGCCAGCACCGGTATCCCAACGGCGCAACCTGCCACCAGACTAGTAGATTAGAAGACTAGAGCCTGTGCTCATCACCGGCACCAACCCAACGCCAAATCCAGCTCACACAGGAAGAATCCAACCATGCATGAGACCAAAGATATTAAAAATCCGTAGCTTGTAGGTTGACAGGTACTGCCATGAGATATGTTCGTGTCTGCTAAGAAAAGGAAAAGAGGAATAAGGGCATCCCGACACGCAATTCCTCAACCGTCTAAACAGAAGTCATCCAACGCGACCCTGTATCGGTCAACGACGCGATTCGAACGTGTTTTTTCCCGCAAACCGAAGACAAATGTGAGGAGGCTTTACGGGAGTCCGGACACGCGAAACGTCGCTCTCCACCCCTAGCCCATCCAAAAAAAAGGCGGAGCCCGCGCTTTTGTAGCATCCCGCATTGTTTTCGTGTCAAAATCCCTTACTCTCTTCTTTCATTTCCCGTCGCTCTCCGCCCAATTTCCGCTCCTTTCTCCCACCCTCTCCTTCCTTCCGTCTCCGATGCATGGAACCGTCGGATAACCTGTCGGAGATGGGGCCGGCGAAGGTGTCGGAGGATCCGAGCATCACACTCGCCCGGAAGACCAGCTCGGCGACGCGGCAAACTCACCGCGTCAAAGCGAAGGCCGCATAGTAGGAGAAGCTCAAGAAGCGATTGACCACCGGTGGGCCTAGTGGTGGCGATGGGAGTGGAGGTCGTGGCGGACAAGGCAGTCGGCGCGGCCGCGGCGGACGCCGCCAGACGGGCATGCCCACAGTACATACGCGTCGTGGCCGGAACCTTACAAGCCTCCGTGCTACTATGCCGCCAAACAGCCCGGAACCCCCGCCGGTACGGTTCCTTACATCGTCGACGTTAACTCGGCGCCACTCTTCTCTGAGTACTCTTCGTCGCAGCTTGTCCAGGCGTGGATGGCGGCTAGGGAGCAGATGGGTGCCCGCAGGCTGTTCACTGCAATGCCTAGAGCGGGGGGAGTGGGCGTATGACGCCGGGGACAGGGAGATGCTGAACATCATCCACGAGGGAGGAGGAGGGGGCTATGAGGACAGGCAGGTAAAAGACTCAGATCCCACCCAGTCCGGCAACTACCAGCAAGAGGAGTTCTACACTCAGACGACCACGCAACAGTCCTACACTAGACCGGCGATGACACACATCAACAGCAGCATTGGGCCGCCGGAGAGCAGCAACCGGAGTGGGAGGAGGAGGATGGTGACGACGATGATCTGGATGATACAACCGGCGATCGAAGAAGAAACGTAAAAGAGAAAGCTTCAACATGCGGGGGGACAAGTTGTTGTGCGATGCATGGTTGGCCACTATCATTGATCCGTTCCATGGCATGGAGAAATGTCACAACCTTTTGGAGGAACATTCACATATGGTTCCATGAACACAAGCATTTCGCGCCCTACTCCGACATGCTCATCCGCAAGACCGCAACCGTGAATGAAAGTCCCTCAACCATCGATGGTACACCATCCAAGAGGTCGTGTCCAAGTATTGCGGGTTCTTGAAGCATGCCATCGCACGGTGGCCTAGCGGTGCACAAATCACCGAGCAAGTAAGTTGATCACTAGCCGGATATGCTTTAGTTTTGTTGATCACTAGCCGGACATGTATTGTTTTGTTGCTCACTAGACGGATATGCATTGTCGACATTGTTTCACTTTGTAGCCTACTCATGCTTGCGTGGTGTACAAGAAGCTGGAGAAGAAGTCCTTCACCATCATGCATTGTTGGTTGAAATTGAATGGGAAACCGAAGTGGAACCTTTTCATTGCTAAGACCGCCGCCCAAGCCAACGAGGAAGAAACCGGTGACTCTACCGACCCAACCCAAGAACCACAGAAAAAAGTTAGAAGAAATTTACGGGGGAAGAAGTGGGAGGAGGAGAAGGCGAAGCGAGAAGGTGCGGCGGCCAAGCTAACGGAGAGGTTCAATGACATCTTAACGAAGGAGGAGGAGGCATGCATGAGGCGCTCGGACATCAAGGAGGAAAAGAAGGCGGAGAGGTTCAAACTATTGATGGAGCTCAAGCTCGAAGAGAGAAGGGCCATGATCGAAGAGAGGAAGGTCGCGCTCGAGGAAAAGAGGGTGAAGATCGGCCCCAATGCGCAGGACGTCAAGATGTTGACCTTGAATGTTGACTCTTTGGATGCCGACGCAAGAATGATCGTGCAATCCGTCCGCTATCAGATGTTGCAACGACAGGAAGATGAGTTGACGGTGGCGAACTATGAGGACGAGGCGGAGGCGGACACGGGCGCGGAGGCGAAGGTTGCCTACGCGACGATGATGACACCTTGATCGGGGAGCAGACAACTGAAATTGCCTGTCCGGCAGGGCAGACATGCACGGACTGCCGGACTGATGTTCTTTTGGATTGAGCCATGTAAAAACCTAAGCATATTTGCCTCTTTTTTATTGTGATCGGCCATGAGTTCCGGCGCGCTGTGTATGGACGGAAGAATTTGAATTTATCGGTGGACATATATACGACTACGATTGAATGACGGCCTCCTCCATCTATGTCCGTGGATTGGTCTTCCTGTTCGCAGGCGGGTGCGAGGGAAAAAATTCGGATAGCCTTGAAGATGCCCTAATAAGCATATTAGTTCTCCCTGTATTATTTTTAATGGTGCCGATGAAAAGAGTACGCGGACAGAGAGGTTACACAAACGACGCCGGTGTCTGTCGTGTATGTCAAGTAGACGTGTGAATGCATACATTCTCACGGCTCTTCTTACATCATCTTCAATTTACCTTTTTTATTGAAGTTTTCCGTTGTTCATTGGTCGTATGATAGTACAGTAATTAGGGGTCTCCAACGCACAGAAATGTAGTGGGGTCAAGTGTACCAAACTCTCTCAACTACCCTAAATTTTTGCACATTTATGTATAAAGCTAAGGGTGTAATCAAAGAACATAGATTAGGACATGGGAATATATAGAAGACACTAGTCAGCAGACTTTTTTCTTCCCCATCACTCCCCGGGGAGTGAGAAGCCTTGCCTATGCCATGAGTTCTCATATGTCTGACAGCGCTTCCGGCGACCCCCTCCCCTCTCCTATGTCGGTCTCCTGGTTGCCGATAGGAGGGGAGTCAACAAATTGCTCTTGCGGCTTGCCTAGTTGTTTGTAGTCCGAGTTAGGGTTTTGGCCGTCCACGGTTTGCCATCGACAATGGCGGCGGCAAATAAGTTCCTCTAGTTCTTCCTCTCTGACGATTGTTGGTGTCGTATCTAGGAGTCATTGTGCATCATCTAGTTTCATATTAATACGTCCCGGATCCATATTAATTGTCGCTAATTTAGTACGAAGTTATAGTACCGACAATTAATACGGATCGGGGTAGTATAATCCAAGAAAGTATTAAAATCACGGACTTAAATATTCGATACCGCTACATGATCCAATTAAAACAATGTTATATGAAAACTATTTTTTTGACGGGTATGTTATATGAAAACTATGTACTCCACCAATTGATATTTCCTTCTAAACCCACGTTCTCGTCACAATTGTTAGGAGGCCAATTCGGTACGCATCCGAGGAAGTGGAACTCGCTCATCCACACCCAGAAAAATGCCACATGAATCGGTCTCCACCGATTCGAAGGACCTTTTGAACTTGGTTGCTAGTCTAAGCCTCCTTAGTCAACGTTGCTGGTGGCTCCATTCTTCCTAATTTGACAAATTCCACAACTAGATGGCTCAATCAAGACCAAGTGCGACATATTTAAGTCCTAATTAGTCACCGTCACCCTCCCCGTGCTCGTTCATGTAGCGTGTGATTTTAGTGCGCATCACGCATAATTCACACTTAAATTTGAGGCGGCATAATAACACCTGCTCCGTCTTAAACAATTTAGATGGAAGTATTTCATCATCTTTTCGTTGATCAATCATCACGCATCGCACATGTTGGACACTGTCCTTTTTGCTCTTCTGCCAATCAAAAAGAAAGAACATATCCATATTACCCTTCTGATCTATACTAATTGTCGCTGGTAAAACAAATGTATTTATACTAAAACAATTAAGTGTATTTATATTAATTGTCGCAACATTACTAGAGTATAATTTTGTACTCCCTCCGTTCCACAATGCAATGTGTCCGTGTTTCGCGAGATCTAAGTTTGACCATACATTTAACCGACAAGACCGATTGCGGCGGGGCAAAAAAATTTGTGATATACAAATTTATTGGTATAATTTTTACTCCCGCCACAATCGGTCTCGTTGGTTAAATGTATATGATCAAACTTAGATATCGAAAAACGCGAAAGCACTACATTGTGGAATGAAGGGAGTATTAAAGTCATACAAAACATGGATTCAAAAGAGTACATACAAACATATAATAATGAAAATTACCCACAAAAAATATAATAATAGAAAAGAAAGAAAAATGAATGAAAGAAAAGAAACACATCTTTTTCCCTGGCCCGACCCCACCACAGACGCGTTCTGACGAACACGCGGAGGGGACGGAGGTACGACCGGTAGACCAGACCAGCCAGCCGCACTGCGCTCCGCAGCATCAGCCCAGCATATAACCTCGCTCGCCGCCGCGGGTGGACCGAACAGCTCACAGACGCTGTTGCTACTTCCTCCCTCCCCCCTACTCGCTTCCTTCTTGCCTGCTTCCGCCGCTACCTGCTCCCGCCCCTCCTCCACCTCCGCTCCGCCCTCCCCTCCGCCGTCGCCGGGACACGCCCAAGGTGCGCGCCGTCCTCACGCCGGATTCGGCTCCTCCCCTCCCCTCCTCCCTTCTTCCCCCCTTGCCCCCCTTTTGCTCCGATCTGCGGGCGCTCGCGGGATCTCCCGTGATCTCGTCCTCGGGTGGGCTTGCGTCGCGGGACGGGGGCTGGCCGTGCCCCCTCTGCAGGTTCCGAGCTCCGAATCTCGGCGGGTTCCCCTTTCTTGCCGCTCGATTTGCTCCGATTCGTCGCGGGCTTTGTAGCGTGTTAACCTTGACTTTCTTGTACTAGTATTTTCCACCTTTTCCCCTTTCGTTTAGTGTGAAGGAACACGGTAGGGTTCTAAGTTCGTTAGCAATCACTTCTTGCTGGTATAGTCAACTGCGAGTAGGTGTTCGGAGGGCAACGGCTGCCTCTCGCCAGAAATTAGTTCGATCCTGTGTCTTCGTTCTTCAATTGTTAGTTTATGGCGTGGCGTGATGAATCAGCGGTACAGCTGCACGATTTCTCGTCCGTATATATAGGGATTAGCATCCAGGGGAGTGTGAGAGCTAATAATAGTGACTGGTGTGGTCATCCTTTTGGATTGGCTTTCTTTGGGGTGCATCCCGAATTAGTGTGGTGTGGGAATTAGTTACATGACTTGGTTGAGCTGTGGGCAAAGAGTGAGTGAAGAACTGAGCTGGCGCGCCGGCCAGCCCGCCAAGATTCTTTGCGCGCCATTTCCCTCGCGCCATTTCAGTTTAATTGCATGCGAATTTAGAAGTAGTTATCGTTAAGCTCAAAGCTGTAGACCAGGTAGTAATGTACTCCCACCCTCTCATTTATCATAGCTACCTTGTGGCGGTTGCACTTGTTTACTAAAAGGAAGCGCTTGATTTGCAAGTGTTCATCTGGTGCGGTGGGCCAGCCACACTGATAGCTGGATGAATAATCTAACACGTTTCCAACCGCTATGCATCATTTGGTCTGGATCAATGTGGTATGAAACCTGTAGGATATTGAGAAGTATCGGGGATGTCGATGCAGAATGAGCTGTCTTTTGGTCAGCTATAATAGCTAGTAGTGGTTGTTAGTATCTGCCTTCCATGTAGATTCCAACCCTACCTGGGCAGATAAGAAACAATAAAGCACAGAGGAATGGCCCCATATTTTAGTTTTTCGTTGGCATAGTTTGTTTGCACGAGCTTGCTGTGCACATGAGATTATTTTGCTTGATAGAAAATATATGCATGATTTCTGTAATTCCCTCACTGCATGCACCATAGAATATGTGCTGCACCTGCAAACAAGTCATGGTTCACTTATGGGCTTGGTGTTTTTATTTTGGATAGATACACAGCAGAGAAATTAAGACAAAGAGGAGCAAAGTAGTCGGATAAAATGAACGAAGAGGAGAAAATTAGCTGTACATCTTAAGCATTCCTTCACTTGTTTCCTAAAATTCATCTTTTATTTCCCCGTTTAGGCATTTACAATATCTGCATAATGAAGTATGACTGGAAACTAAGTCACCTTCCATTTCTCTCCACCAGTCATGTGCCACATGCTATTAGTTCTTATCTGATATATGATCACAAAACTACAGGCTACAGTTCCGCTTATACTCCCCAACGATCATCTGTTTTGTAATGAGCTATCTACTTTCATACCGCTGTTTCTGATAAAAAGATGCTTTGTTCCAGCCAGGACTTCTTTTTGGAAGAATATGTCTTGCTTTGGATGCTGTGGTGATGAAGATACTCAAAGAGCACCCGACAACAGGAACCAATATCCAGGAAATCATCCAGCAAGTAATAACTTTGACTTCTTTTTGTTACAATTATATCATATATGCAACCCCATTTCTCGTACTGCATTTTACTTCTGTTGTCTGATAATATTTATCTAATGAACTGCAACTGATCTGCAGGGAATGATGCATATCGCACTGCCGATCCAACTCCCAAAGGTCCTCAACCTGTGAAAGTGCAACCCATTGCAGTTCCAACCATTCCTATGGATGAAATTAGGGAGGTTACTAAGGGTTTTGGTGATGAAGCTTTGATTGGTGAGGGTTCCTTTGGCAGAGTATATTTTGGTACTCTAAGAAATGGTAGAGGTGCAGCAATCAAAAAGCTGGATTCCAGTAAGCAGCCAGACCAAGAATTATTGGCACAGGTTCGTGTTTGTTTCTGTTTAGGAATTCTGCATTTACTATGGTCTTCTATCTCACAAATTACATCCACAGGTGTCTATGGTGTCAAGGCTTAAGCATGAAAATGTTGTTGAGTTGCTTGGTTACTGTCTTGATGGAAACACCCGTGTCCTTGCTTATGAGTTTGCCACTATGGGCTCTCTTCATGATATGCTTCATGGTATAGTTTTGTACAGTTTGGAGTCTTGAACATTCGTGTAATGTTTTTTTTATTCATCTATTGGTGTTGTTAGGTTTTCATGTTAAATAAACCTTTACTTTAAATATTTACAGGAAGGAAAGGTGTTAAAGGGGCTCAGCCAGGTCCGGTCTTATCATGGATACAACGGGTGAAGATAGCTGTTGGTGCAGCGAAAGGCCTAGAGTATCTTCATGAGAAAGCACAGCCTCATGTCATACACAGGGACATCAAGTCCAGCAACGTTCTTCTCTTCGATGACGATGTAGCTAAAATAGCCGACTTCGATTTGTCAAACCAAGCTCCTGACATGGCAGCTCGGCTTCACTCAACTAGGGTTCTGGGAACATTTGGATACCATGCACCAGAGTATGTTCTTGTTTTCTTTCAATTGCTCATTTGCTATATGAAGCTTTGGAATCATTCAACTTAAGGTTGTTTAAACTTTGTGATCAGGTATGCAATGACTGGTCAACTTAGCTCTAAGAGCGATGTGTACAGTTTCGGAGTTGTTCTTCTAGAGTTATTGACTGGGAGGAAACCTGTCGACCATACATTACCGAGGGGGCAGCAGAGCCTTGTCACATGGGTAATTTTTGTACCCAATACTGCCCAAGTGATCTCCTTTGGAGCTGTTCTGTTTGGTGGATCAAATTCTAATAATTGTTTGTTAAACATTGGCAGGCCACTCCAAGACTGAGTGAAGATAAGGTTAGGCAATGTGTTGACTCAAGACTTGGAGGGGACTATCCTCCTAAGGCTGTTGCAAAGGTATCATAAAATAGCCTCTCTTGGTTTCGAAACAATGCATGAGCTAAGCAGTCTGTGTCAGTTATCAGTATTTTATAAAGTATAAAGATGAGGAAAACAAAATACTGATTTTACTGGAACTTACAAAGCTTAACATTTTTTTTTTGAATGGGTGAGTAATAGTACTAGTTAAGAATTTCATTCCCAGAAACTGTGTTTGTTGTCACATATAGTAGAAGTATTTCTACAGATGGTTTTATGCTCATAAAATACGCCCCGCTACTGTGATTAACATCATTCTCGGAGCATGCTTGGTTCCATCTGTCATACCTAAGTCGAGGTACTCTTCAGCAAGGCCACTTGTAACACCATTTCTTCTTCTGTGTGTTGTTTGAAACAGTTTGCAGCCGTTGCAGCATTGTGCGTCCAATATGAAGCTGACTTCCGGCCAAACATGAGCATCGTCGTCAAGGCGCTGCAGCCGCTGCTGAATGCTCGAGCAGCCCACCCCGGAGCTGAACATGCCGGACGCTAAGCTGCACCTTTTGTATGATATAATAGATAAGGAAAAATGAGCCATCAATTGTTGTTCTTGCGGGGCATGTGACAGGCGTTTTTTGTACATTTGTGATTATTCTTCCCAAGTTGTAACCCTCGAGATTCTAGTACCAGAAATATTTGATTCTTTGTATCGGTTGCAAGGTCAGCAAGTACCTAGAACACTGTTCATCAGACAGAAAAAAAGGAAGAAAATAAACACTGCTGCGTGAGCCTATGCCATTTGCTTCCAAGTTCAGATTCCAGATCTACAAATCATTCAATCAACAAGTTTCTCATTCTGTTTTGGATTTTTTTTTCTCTGTATAGCCTTGTTTGGAACAGATATCTTGGTTAGATTTTACTGGAATCTCAAAGAAAAGCAGAAGGGGAAAAAAGTGGCATAATGGGCTCAAGAAGCAGGAATTAGATGCTAAAGAGTACTACTAAACATCATAGGATAAGTACAGGATTACAGTTACTGCCATACATGAACTAGCAGCTGAACTACACTGATACGGTCTAGAGGACTTAACTTGGATGTCGGCGAATTATGGTCTGAACAATCTAATTTTACAAGGCTACTCCAGCACATGGCTGGCTTCTTAAGACTACAGAGCGAGCTAGTTGCTCACCCAACATCTAGAATCTCCAACTTCTCTACACAAGATCACGCTCTTCTCAGCGCTTTGCGAGGACCATCATGACCAGCATCGACATGCCGGCAACGAACTTGAACGTATCATTCTCCCAGAAGGGCTTCTTGTCTTCGTCCCGGCGAGGGCCGTCGGGCTGCTTCATGGCCATCTGATCCTTGAGCTCCTTGAGTTGCTTGTCCCTCTTCTCCCCCATCTGCAGCAGAGGCAAGAGCCAATGAGTTAGTTTCGGGTTCGGATTGCTCAATGATCCCAACTGATCAGTGAGCACCATGAGAATCTTCTCAGGATTTCGACATGTGTTTCGTTGCCATTAATTATTTCAACGGTTTGCTGCAAAAACATGGCTTATCTAAAACAGTGATGGATTCTTTCAGTATATTTTATTGCAGGCATCATCAATCAAAGCAGAGGCCAGGAGTGTTCGATTTCTTCCTCGAGTTTTCTAGAGAGAAAGATTGCACACATGCATGATTTAGCTGGTACCAGAGAAGATTAGATCACTGGCACTAAACAATAGGGTTTTCCAGAACACATGAATCAGCGATCTGTTTGACTTTTATCTGAACATTTTTCCACACATGATTATGGCCAACTGCCGTAGCAGAGATGCTTCATTCACGTGGCATTGATTATTTGATTTGTTAATTTTAACTGTCAGAGATCTTGGGTTGATGCTCAGGGATAAGGTGGCGTATATTCAATTCAAGAAGGCCATAAATGGATATGGACAATGATGCTAGCAGAGCAAGCGAAATGGAAGTGATGTTTTCCTTTTTCACTTGTTAAAGGAACAATATACGCATATATAAGTACATACCCTCTGAAGTTTTCGGATTTGAGACCGTGATTCTTGGAGGCAGAATTCAAGTTTTAGAACCCTCTTTTTCAGCTCCTGATCGGTTCTGCGCTGCTTCTCTAACTGTTGAACAAAAAAAAAACATCTCAGGTAAACCTACAGAGCTTCATCCTTGCAGGGAAAACAATGTCTGCAAAATAATTTCAGGCAACATTTTGTATTTTTGTGGATGCAAGGAAGACAACTTACTTGTGACTCTAGTTCCTTTGTTTTGTTTGTCCAATGAACAGTTAATATCCTGATTTCATCTCTCAGCCTGGCAATCTCTGTATCCTTGCTAATATTCTCGATATTCCTTGGTGAAACATCAGACAAAACCTTCAGAAGCTCGCTATCTTTATTAAACCCAGCTCTGGAAACTGCATCCATGATATCAGTCTCAATCCTTGAAACTTCATCCTTGAGTTGCCTCTGTGAAAACTCCCTTGCCTCAAGGTCCTTCTGGAGAAGACCTACTTGCTCGCCAAGCTTGTTTACTCGAAGCTCGTGCTCTTTCAACGAACGGTCCTTCTCATTCAGCTCTTTCAACAAGGACAAGCACTGTGACTGAGCTGACTTGGCTGATGCAGCACTGGCTTCTGCTGTAGCTTGAGTAACTGATAGTCGTGATTTAAGATCATCCAAATCATCGAGGTACTGCAAAAGTGCACATAATTACAGAAGTTATTGACAAAGGCATTTTAATTTAAAGTGAAATGAAAGCAATTTTACAAGCAAAGCCCACTATGTTGCACTGGATTCAACTGAAGCTAACAAACATTTTAGAATGTTACAAACTTTAGCAATTCTTCATGGAACAGAAATTGGGAATTAAAACAAATGGAAATGCAACCCTAAATGGAAACCGAGGGAGCTCCTCACATGTTCGGTGATGCCTCTTGTTGCATTTAGCTGCTCATCTTTGTCCAGTAAGCATTTCTGCAGCTTACTCACTTCCTCCTCCATGCTCCTTGCCTTCGTCTCTGCAACCTGCAACGTTTTCTCTCTAGTCAGAACAAACTTGTAAGAGATGCTGAAGGTAGAAATTACCAATGAGTACAAATTTACTAACCTTCCTAGTTTGGGATTCCCTAGTAAACAACTGCTCCTGCGAAGCAAGCTTGTGCCTCACATCCTTCAGCTCAGACGCCAAAGATGCCACGTTTCTTCTAAAGCTCAACTTCTTCTCTGTAAGATCCTTCAACAGCGGGTCCAAACCCAACGAAGACGATGAGCCTGATCGTACCGCCTTCTCTGAAACTGCCATAGCCAAGCCTCGAACCAAACAGACAAGATTTAAGCCCAAAGGCCAAAACTCAGATCCTGGGAGCACTGTCCTATTTTCTCCAAGAACAAACAGCGCAGCTCACAGCAAGCCCCCCATGTATACAAGACAAAAATAAGGGCACTGAGAGCTCCTCTTTGACCAAACCAAACACCCTGGCCGCCTCACAAACTTCTCTCTTTCACTGGCCAGTAGTAGTCAACCGGTAGCTTTCACTGCACAAAACAATTGCACAAATTTAGGGGCAGAGAAAGATGGTGATACTTGCTACACGCGCCGTGTTGCCCTTAAGTTACTGGCCTGAAAGCATCCGTTTCCTTCAGATCACGGGTTCGAGCTCTTCTTGTGGTACTAGACAGTTGGCAAGTAATTGACAGAAGTGTTGCTTTCAGCAGTCGACATGATTTTGTACTATTAGTAATGGATGGATAGTGATAAATGAAGCAAAGTAAGATAATGTTGTTGTTCATACTACAAGTAACTTGTTCATGGCGGCCAATGAAGGGATCAACTCCTGAAGCATCTATTTAGTCAACTTTGCGGACACTACGGTGCAAACATAGCATGTTCTTGGTGCTTCAAGTCAACTCACGCGTTCCGCGGTACCGGTTGATTTTTACAGAATAAACTGACTGCAATATTGTCCTGTTCTATGGCCATGTGAAAAACAATCTTTTATACGTACGAATCAGGATTTTTAAAGAAATTATTACTGAAGAGAAATGTTGGGACAAAAGAAAAGCATCTTCCACCGAGATTCCAACTATATGAGGACAAAAAGAAGCTGTGCATCTGCGAATTTTCAAACGCGTTCAAATTTTCCAAAGATTCCGACAAAAAACTTTAAGTGCTCAATTATACTGCCGACAGAGTAGTACTAGTTCCTCGAAAAAACGACTCATTTCTTTTTCTAGGATTAATGGTACGGGGACTACTTGATTAATGGTACGGGGGCAGAAATTAAAAACAACTCGAGATTTCGAAATAATTCAAACCGAGGCAACAATCCAGACAAAGAAAAAACGGCGACGGATTCCAAAGATTTGCAGACCAAACTCAAGAACACCGAGCACCGCGTATTCACCGCTCAAATCTACCGAGCTCGCAATCTTTCGGCCAAGAAGAAAAGAACGGTCAAAACAAACAAATCGACCACCGCATCACGGACGAAGCATGAACACAGGGAGGGAGGCCAAGGAAATCTCGCACCTTCGTCCCCAGCAGCCGCCGCCGCGGCCGAATCCCAGCACGGGAAAAGCTCCAAGAACCACAGACCCGCCCAAGAAGAGCCTTCTTTCCTTCCGCTCCCTCCCTCCGGCGGAGATCTACGGCCCCATTGCAGAGAACCGGTGAGTGGGGTTTACGAGATTCTGGGGCGGCCTTCCGCTGATTTTTCGCAGTGTCTGGTGGCGGAGGGGACGAGATTGATGAGGGGAGGGGAGAGAGAACGGGAAGGAGATGGTTGGGGAGCTGGGGTTTCGAAACTGAAATGCTGGCGTGTGGGCCCCGGAGGCGTCTAGCGCGCGGCAAACTCCGAAATTTTCTGGGCGCTGTGCGGCACGTGGCCGTGCGCCGTATCGGATCCCCTGTTCCGTGTACGCGTAGCGAACGGTGGTGGTGCTGCCGCCGTGTTTGTTTGTTTGTTTGTTTTTGGTCTTCTGCGCGGGTGCCGCCGTTTTTGTTAGGCTGGTGCTTATGCATCACGCCTATAGCCGGGCTATAGCGCCTCCACGTCAGCTTTTTACCTCCACTCTCACCCC
>CBMN010751433.1:0-15664 GCA_000582825.1 Hordeum pubiflorum
GCCAAGCTCGACGTGGACATCCCCAGCGGCGGCCGTGTGGTGGTGCTCAATACGGCCAACCTGCCGCTGGTGAAGGAGGTCGGGCTTGGCGCTGACCTCGTCAGGATCGACGCCCACTCCATGTGCTCCCCTGGCTTCTCGTGTGACTCGGCGTACCAGGTGACATACATCGTGCGTGGCAGTGGGCGTGTGCAGGTTGTCGGCCCCGACGGCAAGCGCGTCCTGGAGACCCGCATCGAGGGCGGCAGCCTCTTCATCGTGCCCCGTTTCCACGTCGTGTCCAAGATCGCCGATGCCTCCGGCATGGAGTGGTTCTCGATCATCACCACCCCCAAGTAAGGAGTTCCTCAAACCAATACTTGCCAATTGTACTGTACTTCTCCGAAAACTAATTCTGATGATACGTTTTGTGTGTGTTATTGCAGCCCAATCTTCAGCCACCTGGCAGGGAAGACATCGGTGTGGAAGGCGATATCGCCAGAGGTGCTGGAGGCGTCGTTCAACACGACGACGGAGATGGAGAAGCTCTTCCGGTCCAAGAGGCTCGACTCCGAGATCTTCTTCGCCCCCAACTAAGAACAGTCATCGCGCATTGGCCGGTTGCCTTAGGCAGAACTAAATAAATTTAGTTAGGAGAGTGAAACTCTTTGAGTGTGAGTCTGTCAGTCGCCTCTGCGAATCTATCTTAGCAAAACAGAATGTTACTGTCACGTCGCCGTTGGTTAAATCGAGTGTGAGTGTTTGTTGCCGGCCGAGGTAGTCATCAGAACTGATGAATGAAATCGATTGTTAAATTTGGGTGAAATTGTTTGCCTTCTGTGTTATATTTTTTGGTTGAATAAATTCTTTTTTACCTCCTCTTATTATTAATTCTAGTGTTTTGAATCCGAGACTATTTCTTCCTAAATTCTTTTCTTGGAGAAAGGTAATATTTTCGTTTCCAGAAAACTTCGTAGCCTTTCAATCAAAACAAGAAAGGTGTACTGATTTCTTGCCACCTTAAAGCTGGGCAAGCTTGGTGGTTACTTTTTGAAATCGTTGCTTAAATCGTGTTGTTTTTGTGTCCGGGCTGGTATCGGAACTGATTAATGCAATCGATCGTTTCCTTAGGTCAATTCTTGCTCCCTTTGCATCTGTTCTTCATCTTGCAACTGCAACTTTTTTTGCCTTCAGGTGCAATTTTTTCTTCAATTAATCAGGGTTTTTTTGTGGGAAATTTCTTCAGGTCGTTTTTGTTAAAGAAATATACATTTTGTACACATAAAACACTTTTTCGTTTTATGTAAAAACTTACAATTGTTTGAATTTTTGTGGATATCCTTAAAACTCAGCATGGTATGAGTACACAATTTAGATGCTTCAATGCATCGACGATTACCATGCAATATCCCTAGGGAGTTCAACTGTGCCTTGACCAAAACCAACAATTTCTGTACCACGACCATCACTTGTCATGACACTTCCATTACTCTTCTTAAGAGTATGAAATACTTATCTGCCCTGACATTGTGTTAGTATACGCTGTTTACAGTAAATACATTTTCTTCTCCATTGAATTATGTCCATAGGTTTCTATAGAGTATAGTATACTTCTAAAGTAAAATAGAGATACATACATTATGTCACTAGAAAGCGATGTCCACTAGCATGTCATCGACCCTAAGTAGTGGAACTTTCTTTTGCTCCTAGTTTCCCATGCTTAGAGGAACCTCTCGGGAACTTCTATGCATCGGAAAATAATTACTATGTACAGTGAAGCAGGCTTCATACTAGTTCGCACGAGGCTTATGCCCTTGTCGATTGATTGCATATATAGATCCACAAAATGCTTCGAAGTATCATATCCTTCCAACATGGGTCGTACAACCACACATATAGCAACCATCATGGCTACTAGCCTTGTCATTTACTTGGAATGACTTTCCTTTACAGCTGACGTTATTGCTCAGCCAAAATACGTACTCACTTAATCTAAAGCCTTAATAGATGTGTCTAGCACTGTTAGCACGAGTTAAAGAATTTTAGTTATTCTTCAACACCATTAGAATAGTTTGACTAAAATCTGAAGCCATATGACATTTCTATAATCAGACAATTGAGGATTCCCGCTGCACTTTAGGCACCTTCACCACCCTATGAGATCATATCATTGGTTTAAGGAGTTCACGAGTTTTCCTCCATTAAATACTCGGTATTTAGATCAGGGTCTAGGTAATGTCAAATGAAGTGTAATGCAACATTTTCTTTCTATATTAGCATATCAAGATCTCCTTAAACCAATGGTATGATCTCATAGATTCCTCGCATCGTAACCGGGAGCTTTTTCTTTTTTCATTGATTCGTTTATTCAAAATATTTTATCTCTCAAATCGTGCTCCAAATCTTGAACCGTTTTCACCATTGGATTTCTCGCGTCGAGATCTGCAAAACTAGATTTCATGTTGACAAGTTTCGACGAACTTTTTTAAACGAAAAAACCAGAGGAAAAAACCGAAGCGGGAGCATGTTTTCCCCTGTCCGAGAGGCACAACCGTGCCCCTCGCGGAAGGAAACCAGTGCCAGCACGAGAAGTAACTTCATGCCTTTCGTGGTAAAAAAAACCATGTATTTTGTCCTTTTGCGAGAGGCATGGCAAATCTGTACCTTCACTAGAAGTAAATTTGTACCTCTTGCCGAAGGAACAAAATGAGTTTTTTCACGTCAATTTTTTTTCAATTTGTTTCGCCCAAAACATATCAAAAGCCGGGGGAAAATAATAAAAATACAATCTAAAAGCTGAGAACGCGTGCACAAATATAAAAAATAAAATTCGGTAGAAGCGCCCAGAGCATGATATGTGACGGAGGCTCAAAACGCGCTCTCAGACTACCAAGAGTGACCCTTGAGGAGGTTTTCGTAGGAGCGCTTTTGGATTAGTTTCTCATGTTTGGGATTTCAGTCGAAAACGGAAACTGTTGGATTGGGTGGCAAAGACAACATGGGCTTCAGCCTGTACGTCCTTTGGGCAGCCAACCGTACAGATCGGCGCGCCTCGTCCTGCTCGGCCGTCAACATCTGTCGTCGCCGTTTTGCCGCACAGTTCACGCCACCAGTTTGTGATGTCGAGACCACCTTTGTCGGTAGACGGTAAATTCCTGCAATTGGAGTATCATTTCTCCTAGACACTGCCTGTATAAAGGCACAACTTCTCTATGTACATGGAGGGCAGCCACGCACATAGCAGGGCTGTCAGGCTGCCCAAAATCATGAAAGCCGCCAGGCTCTTGTCTTGCTAAGACAGCACACATTGCCGTGCGCCATCTCAGACCTTACCGTGCCCTCTCATCTGTCGGATACGCATGTGTTCGTCGCCAGCATGAACACGTGCTCCGACCTTACCGTGAGAAATGGTGATTGGTGAAGATGATATATATTTCTTCTCCCTCTCTTTCTCATATATTTGATTGTTCATGGTAATAATGCCTCTTCTTAAAGATAGATTTAGCAATCAAAATCAGATTTTAGCTTGATGCTTGTGCCCAGAACAACAAGCAAATATTTTAGATTCATGGTTGTGCCTAGAGAACAAGCAATTTTTTTTGGCTTGATACATGTGCACAGGTATAATACGACACGTATGCATGAGATTGAGGAAAAAAACAGCAAGCTGACTGATTAGCATCTTTTTTGCGATAAAAACTTCACATCTATTCATCAACTCCATTTGCAGGACAAAGAACGCTAGAGTTAACAGAAATTACTATCAGATCTGTAGACTACCTAACGACGAAAACAATCACTAGAGCGAGCTAAAGGCATGTCACTTTATCTCCCCTCTCTCATCCGAGCCGGGCAGCCCTCTTTTAGTAGACTGTCGGGAAGTCAGTGTGCTAATGCCCCACAGGACCAACGCACTAAAACAATAACAATCATTGATGAAGAGAAGCATGGATCGGAAAGATCCAACCTATAGGCACCCTTACGTAAACGAACAAAGACCGGATCCAAGCAGATTGATTGAAGACCCAACACCGAGCGAATCCTGTGAGCTAGATCCACTGGAGACACACATCCACATGCTCTCCGATGAAGCTAGACACATCGCCGGGACGAGGGCTAGGGGGCAAATGTTATTTCATCTTCAAGAAGACGCCAACCGCCTCGCATTCCTAAGTAGACCACAAGCCCTATGAAAACTAAAAAACCATAAACGGAGCAAGATCCCTCCCACTGGCAAGGGTCGGGGTCCAGCACGCCTCCGTAGTACTAAGGCCATTACAGACCAGGCATACCGGTGGCAGGAAATCCTCGTCATCTCCTAGGAGTTGCCTTTCGCTGGAAAGAGGAAAACATTTAGAATAGGGCACTACTAGGCGCTGGCGCGCCGTCTGAAATTTCGGCCAGTCAGCCCCCAACCCCTCGATTTAGTCGCACCTCACCGTTCAATTTGGACCCCCTCGCGTCATCTTATGCCTTCCTCCTCGTCTTCTTCCTCCACGCTGGCGTCTATCGTCCATGTACGACGCCGCGCTCGCCAGCCACCCTTGCGCGACCTTGCTCGTCGTAGGCCCCATCCTCGCGCGCCACCCGGCGTTGTCGCCGTCGGCCGACATCACCGCTGCATGTTCTCCTCACCCCCTGATCTCTCTCCTCCTCACCGCCACATCTCCTCCTCACTCCCTCCTCACCCCCCTACTCTCGCTCCATGGTAGCTCCCAATGCGTCGCCATCGCCCCATCGCCGTCGAAGATTGTTGCACAGGGTTGCGTGAGCGACGACCAAGAGTCAACTCCGTTTCATGGATGTAGCAGAAAAATGCCGACCGTAGCAGAAAATAACGATTGGTGCAACAATACATTGTCGCCGCTGTAAAGGTCAAGCCCATGTTGAAAAAAGACATGTTTTGTCCTTTTTCGAGAGACAAAATCTCTCCCCGATAGTAGCAAAATCCAACTACGGTTGCAACAAATCATCTCGCCGTCATCGCCGGTCTCAGCTCCGGCATGGTGGATGCAACAAAATCCATCACCGATAGTAACAAAATCTAAGGACGGTTGCAACAAAAAAAGCCACCGTCGTAGTAGGTCGCAGCTCCGCCATGATGGATGTAGCAAATCCATCATGGGTAGTAGAAAACTTTGACGACTGTTGCAGCTTCTGGCTCAGCTGGTTGCAACTTTCAGGGATGGAGGTTTCGCTTCGTCGGAGCGGAGCTAGATAAATGGACGGAGTGGATTCCATGGCGCTGTTGAGCAGCATTTGGTTGCTGCTTTTTCCCCAGCCGGTTCTAGCAACACAACTGACCGGTTGCAGCACCGGGTGTCGTCTTTCATCAGTCTACTCGCCCATGGCATCACCCATGGCCTCCGCCGCCCCCCAGTTGTAGCACCGCCCCACCACACTGCGCCGTCGTGTCCGTGGGAAAGGGAGGAGCCACGCGAGCGCCACGGCTATTGGGAGGCGGGAGCCGCACGAGCACCTTGTCGGGGAGCTACTCGCCGGAACAAGTTGTCGTGCATGTGCTGGCCATGGCGGGGTTTCAGAGGTGGAGGATTGGGAGGAGAAGGATGGGCAACACGAGTGGCTTTGTGGCATCGGGGGAGGATAAGACAAACGAGAGAAGAAAGAAAGTGGTGCGCGTGGGACCAAGAGCTACGTGGCTCCTGTGCGAGAGGTACATATGCATTAACGAGCAAGCGCGACCGGCCGAAGGTTCGGCCGGCTTGTAGGCGCGAAGGGTTTTCCTTTATATTAGCATTTTTTGATTATTATTATTTGGAGGCAAACATGCTAGCTTTATTATTTAGACGTCACAAATACAGGGATGAAGTCAATTAGCAGCTTTTGATGATGATGATTACAACCAAGAAGGATGATGTCTGAAATTTATTTCGGACAATACATATAGCGTTTCGGTCTGAAACTTTTGTGAAAGCACATGTAGGGCCGTATAATATTCTCAGCTCATTTAGTGCACGGAAGAGCTGGCAGGGCTACACATAGAAAATTATCACCGCGAACTCCGCAGAACTATTATGAGTTTTTTTTTTTTTGAGAACAACTATTATGAGTTATATAAGCCCCCAGAAGTTTACCAGATGACCAAGAATTGGGCGGATGTATGACGACCATGTTGAAATCATTAGTTAAGGAGTACTTTTGTAAAGGTCAAGCTCATGTCGGAAAAACGATGCGTTTTTTTTCTTTTTTCGAGAGACACAAATGTGCCTCTCGTGGAAGTAAATACTCCATTTGTTCCTTTATATAAGTTGTATTTCTTTTTTACATAACTCAAACGAGTGCATGTTTGACCGAGTTTTTAGAAAAAATATATCAATATCCACAAACCGAAATTTATAGCGTTCAAACCATCAAGAAAAGTAGTTTCATATTTTATCTATTAGGTATTGCACATGTTGTTATTTTATTCTATAATCTTGATCAAACATTTAAATGGTTGACTTGCACGAAAATCAATACACCTTATATGCTGGAACGGAAGAAGTATGTGCCTTCATGAGAAGTAAATATGTGCCTCTCGTGAAGGAAAAAAAAGTTTTGATTCCTTCTTTATGCCTTTGGGAGCAAATCTATGACTCCACGTGAAGTAAAATTCTGCCACTTGCCATAGAAAAAAGCTGGGTTTTTATCCGAGAGGCATAACGGGAGCAAATATGTGCCTTCATGAGAAGTAAATATGTGTCTTTCATGGAAGCAAAAAATAATATGTTTTCTTTTCTTTTCGAGATGCACATTTGTGCCTTTCGCGGGAAGAAATTTGTTCCTCCACGAAAAGTAAATCTATGCCTATTACGAAAGTACTAAACATGCTTTTCGTGCAATTTTTTTTTTGAAATTTAGTTTCATCCATAAACCAGGCGGGAATAAGAAAACCAAAAAAATTATGTACACCACGAAAACGCGTACAGAAAAAATATATCCTGAAGAAGCTTCCAACAAAGGGCATATGGCTGTGACTGAGAGCGCGTCAAGTGGTGTATTCTCAGCCCACAAAATGTGAGAATTGTGGGAGCTCCGTAATGAGGACACCTCAGCTAGTTGCTCTCGGCCCAAGTACGTCAATAGAGGAGTGGCTTCGCACATGGAGCATGAAATTCGACCAGTCCATTTCGATTACAACAGTAAGTCTACACTGTAGCAATAATACCGCCATGATGCACTATAGGTCCCGACACTGTAGCATCCGGTTCAGTCTGATGATTTGTTTTTAGATTGATTTTTAATTAAAACATTTTAAAAACAAAATAAATATGTGTACAATTTTTTGAAAAGTTAACAAATTTTGGGTATTGTGGAGACAATTATTTTTAAATGTGAACATTTTTTGGAATGGTAAAAAAAATTGAATTCCGAAAAAATATTTTGAATTGTGAACATATTTAGAAAAATTGAATAAAACTTCAAACACAAGAACAATTTGTGAAAATATGAATATTTTATGAATTTTCAAAGAGTATTTTAATTAAAATCTAATTTTTAAATTTCTATAATTTTTAAAAGTGCAGAGAAGACATGAAAAATATATTTAACAAATGTGAACATTTTTTCAAATTGCTAAGAAATTTAGAATTGCAAACAATATATTTGAATCTGTAACAATGAATTTTGAAGTGAACAAAATTTAGAAAATGTTATTTTCTTCCAAAAAATGAATATATTTTTCTAAATAATGAGGAAATCTTGGCATTTCAAGCATTTTATGAACCTTCAAATAAAATTTGAAATTGGGAACAATTTTCGAAAATTTAGAATTTATGACCAAAAGAAAACAGACCAAAAATGGAAATAAAGAAAAGGGAGAAAAGCAGAAAAAACGAAAACTGGAAAGAGGAAAAGAGGAAAAACATTAAAAACCCGAAAACAAAAGAAACCATAAAGAAACAGTTCAGGAAACCTAGAGGGCCGACCAGTGTCATGTCGGTCGCTCGCTTCAGTTCAGCGAAGCTGTGACTATTTGTGGCACAAGGGCGCGAAATACGATTTACAGACAAAGACTTGCTGTGAGATCTATTGTAAAGTTTCTAGGTTAATTGAGGTATCAGAGGCTGGTCTACATATAGCATAGTCAGGTGCATGCTCATAGAATTATAACCTCGATAGCTCAACAAGTAGAAATTTGCTCTGTCCTTGCCGGACAAGTTCAGTTTGACTCCTGAACGCCTGATAAAAAATCCAACATTTGTTAAAAGGAAACAACACCTGAAAATGAAACTGATAAAGGAAAAAATAAAAATAAATATGAAAAATAATAGACTTGAAGTTTCTAGAAAGTTCCATAAATCGCTCGGTTGCTCCCTATGCGCGATTGCTTGACACTTTGTCACAAAAGAGTGATAAATAGGCATTGAAAACTCTTCGGGTCAATGCCACTTCTTCTTTAGAGAGAGGACTCAACACCACTTGTGCAATCTGTCGGACACCCACTTAAGGAAAAAACATTACATGTCCAATATAAGCTATGGTAATCAACACCTTGAGTCAACACGAAACTCCCATGATAATCTAAACTAAAAATGAAGATGTGATTGCTTGAAAAATTCACCTTCGATTCTCGGGGCTGGCATGGCATCACTACGAAAAATATGCATATGAGGGCTTGCCTTTTTTCTTCCCGGGTGCTTGGCCTTTGGTTTGAAGACATATTTGTGTTTGCCATTAGTCTAGCACTTTAGCTATATGTAACTCCTGATTTTTAAATTTGGGTAAATCAATTTTCTGATCATTGATTCTTTATGAAGATTTGTGTTGTTTTTTCCCATATATTGTTTTATGACTTCTTAGGCTGATTTTTGACTTGCCCCTGTTAGGGGTAACTCCATTTTTTCATAGCCTGAATATTTTATATTCCATGTGTTTTTCTTTGGGCTAAGTAAATTTTCCTATTGAGCTTGAAGCTAGTTAGACATTGTCTGTTTTTTATATTCCATGTGTTTTTCACCTATTCTTTTATTTTTATTTTTGAGCCGGTTCTTTTTGTACATGGGTATTTTTGCATGCCCGGCGAGTCAAAATTTATAAACGTAAGTACTATACATCATGTGTAAATTACAGTAGAGTGTGAAAATTACAATACTATATGCTTATTCTTCGTATATTAAAAAAGTGGAATTTCAATGTAATGTTTTGTGAAAGTTTTTTAAATTTTTTTATTTTCCCCTTCTTTCTAAATGGCAACTAATTCATTCTATCTTAGAAAATTTAATTATTTTGATTTTATTTTTATTTTAATGTTATTTATTATAAAGGTAATATCAATGATACTAATTCATTCCTTCTTACAAAAGTTCTTCTTGCAAAATTCGACTACTATATGTTATTTTTGCATATTATAAAAAGCGCAATTTCTGTGTGTATTATGTGCAAGAAAAGGAATACTAATGTTACTAATCCATTATTCCTTAGAAAACCTTTTTTGATTATTATTTTTTGATTTCATCCTCTTTCTTCTTGAAGGGTGATATCATGAAACCTCTTTTTAGCGAAAATATCCCTATTATATATTTGTTCTTGTATATGCTTAAAACAGGAAATTTCTTTGTAAATTTTGTGCAGATTTTGTCACTGTTTGCTTCAAATGTTTTCAATTTATATTGTCTTAAACAAGGATAATACCAATACCAAATTTTTCCTTAGAAAATATTTTATTGTTATTTTGCTTCGTTTTTATCTCATTTTCTTTCTTTAAGGGTAAAATATCAATGCCACTAATTGATTACGTCTTAGGAATTTTTTTTGCAAGATTCCAATATTATATGTTTATTCTTGCAGGTTATGGAAAACTACAATTTCTATATATTTTTTATGCAATTTTTTCATTACTTGTTTCACTTTTTCTAAAGGGGTGTACCAATGCAATAATTCATTCTTCCTTAGGAAATTTCATTATTATGATTTTGATTTTGTTTTATTTGATTTCCTTCGTTTAGAAAACTACACATGCGAAGATTAAATTGATTCTAACTTTAATGCTACTAATTCATTTTTAAGGATAATACCAATGACACTAATTCATTCCTTCTTAAAAAATAAAATTTGAGAAACTTTCACTATTATATGCTTAGTCTTGCATATTATGAAAAGCATCATTTATGTGTAAATTGTGTGCAATTTTTTCATTATTAATTTCTATCTTTTAATTTTAAAAAGGTAATATCAAGGCAACCAATTCATTCCTTCTTATAAAACTTGCTTTTTTGAAAACTTTTCTTCAAAAACTTTTCACCAGACTAGATGATTAACTAGAATTGATCTTGCGAGCACCGATCCCATATATTTCTTTCCATGATCACAAAAGGGAGCTTCACTAAAGTGAAGTGGGTTTTAATTACTTGACCTAGTGTTGTGTATGTGGGGGATGTCAACGGCTCCTGACGGATTCCCATAACCAAAATTATACTCAGTTCTACACAAACTACGACTAGTTACATGGAATGACCACGGCGTGTCGCCATGATTTTTATGCCGTTTACTATGAACTGAATTTTGTTTTATCATTTAATTAAGACAATACATAGTAGAAACTTTGCACTATGTAACCTCTAGTTTCACCTGAGGTCAGGGTAGAGGCAGCCAGCCAGCTACAACTCGTAGGGGGCGCGCACCGGCACTGTGGGGACCTCCGCATCCTATTCATTGGTGCTAGAAATATTTCAGGCCATCGTTGAATCTCCGTCGAATACAAGGAATTGGCATGAGCACGATGCCAAGATTTGTTAACGAAGTTTCTCATCGGACCTCAACTCTACTTTTAACATGACTCCATGGTAGATGATTAGTCCATCTTGGCGCCCGTTGACTTGTAGCTCCCGTGTGTACACACTCTTGAATCGAACCTGCGCTATCACCATGATGAAGAGCACAAGCCCTTATGGCGTGTTTCCAATCATAGAATTCAACCACCATTAGCATCCTGCTCCAATGTCATCATCTTTGAAATAGCCACCGTCTTCTATTCTGGTCGACATCTTTGTCGATCTGCTATACTGTCCAGGTTACCACCTTATGTTTCTGGCCCCGATCGAACTTATCCGATTGCAACCATGCTCCACACTTCAATGTATCAGCTCAACACATCACCATGCATTGCTTGACGCCTTGTAGACACATGATCATTTTATGACGCGGTCTAGGCTACACAAGCCTATGCAGACGCTACCCGTGTGCCTCTTCAGCTTGTGATGCATAACTTCTCGGCTTTGACGACAACACATCTCCAAGCCTCTTGAGAATTGCGCCAGTTTGTGATAACTCCAGGCCCAAATGCAGAACACTCACATACCCCTTGGCCATGTACTCCAGCAAAGGCGATTAGATATGCTCGTTGTCGGCGCTGCCGCAGGTCTACCTCATCTCATGTGGCCTTAGGCCATGGTGATGCATTGGATCTCAGCCTTTGGCAATGAAATGGTTTCTGCTCAGTTTCTAGGTGCCTTTTGGTGTTTTTTTAGGCTTTGTGTCATGCTCGGGAAGACAACGCCATAGGGGCTCCCTGCTGATGGAATACTGTTCTCCTGCCCCAGTCCTCATCCTGGTGGTGCATCTAGCTTCATTAGATGGCGTGAGGAGGTGTGTCTCTGGTGGATCCCGCATGATTTGGTTGGCGTTTGTCTTTAATGGATCTACTTGGATTCAGTTTTCGTTCGTCTACGTTGGTATGTTTACATGTTGGATACTTCTGCTCTACACTTCTCTTCATTGGCGACGGTTCCCATTATAGTATGCTGGTTCTTTAGGTTCTTAGCACGACGACTTCCCGACTGTCTACTACAATAAGATTTACCAGGCTCTAGCAAGGGAAGGGCGATGACATGGCGCACAGTCGGCTCGCTTTAGTGTTTCTATTTGTCGCTAGATGGTCTAGAAACTAGATTTAACTTTGTTATTTCTAGTGATGTTTGTACTACCATGATAATTGATTTATAGATTGGATGTTTTTCCTGAAAAAAGAACTCCAGGCCACATGAACCTCGTACACACCAGTGTACCCTTGCAAACATCTTAGAAAAAGAGGTAATATGAGTGGCAGTCATACAACTTGTATGTGATGTTCAGTTTAGTACTAAAAGTTGTCAAATACATCATCGTAGTCACATAACTTGCTTATGCGTGCATATACGGTCACTTATTTCGTATCCAGCCGTATCTAGTGCTCACGTGGTATGTCAGCATGAACGCGGCCCTCATATCTGTGACTGGGACTGGCGAGGCGTTGGTGAGCCATGCATTATCTTTTTGCAGAAAACACCCTTGGCTTTTAATTAATTGCGCACCTGTCATAAATTTAAGAAAACCCTAGAGCTAAATTCGATCCCGCAACCCCCTGTGATTAAGAGCGCATAGATAACCACTCGACCAACTGGCGTATGACGCTTAGATTTATATAATATACAGCTAATATGTATTTAAGTAAAAATCAAAAGGAAAAAAGGGCATGCAAAAGAGGGAAAGCCCCTTTTGAACCTATAACCTCCTGACATGAATCAAAGATGTATTCTTTTTTATTTTATTTATGTACGCAAACAACATATATTCTAGATAAATTTTTCGGACAAAGCAACTATTTTTTTTTGTGAATTCCAATAATTTTAAATATTAAATCTAGATAAAAGGAAATATTTCGCAAAATGAATTTACACAAGTTTTGGGGTAAATCAACTATTTTTTTTTAAATTCGAACAATATTAACATTAAAAATCTAGTGGGGAATGAAAATGCATATAAATTCTTCTAGACAAATTCACAAAAAAACTATTTGAATTCGAATACTTTAAAATTTCAAAATATAGACAAAAGGAAATATAGTGCAGAATGAATGTACGCAATTTTTTTGGACAAATCATTTTTCTTAATTCTAATAATTTTAATTTTGAAAATTTAGTGTAGAATGAATGAATATAAATTCTTTGAAACAAATCAACAAATGTTTTTTTCGAATTCAAATGATTTTAAATTTGCAAATCTAGATAGAATAAAATATTTGTCAGAATGAATGGACGATTCTTTTTTTGGACAAAGCAATGGAAATTTTTGTTTGAATTCGAATAATCTGATATTTTTAAATATCAATAAAGGAAAATATAGATCAGAATGCATGCATGTAAATATTTGAGACAAATCAACTAATTGTTTTAAACTTGAAGAGTTTTAACTTTAAAAATCTAGATACAAGATGATGTAGTGCAGATTGGTTGTACGTAATTTTTTTCCAGACAAATCGACGGAAATTTTGTTTGAATACGAACAATTTTAGATTTGAAAAGCTAGGTAAAAGAAAATATACTTCAACTGATTTGTTCGAAATAAATTTAAAATTTGAATATTTTTTAATATTTAGACTGCTCAATCAGAATGATCCCACTCTCCCCGTGATTATATGGACATGTCATGGAATTTTTTTTCCCTACGTAATTTTCTTAAATGGAACAAGATAAATAAAAACATACACATGCCGGAAAAAATAACAACGTACACACAAACATTTCTATTCCACGCATGAACAGTTTTTTGGTATACGTGAACATTTTTCAAATGCAACTTATGCTTTCTAGTTACACAAATATTTTTTACAATGTTTAAACATTTAAAAAAATGTCATGTACTTTTTACAACAAAATATAAGTTGTTTCCTTACATCAATATATTCCTGTGGGGACTAACACGACATTGTTTTAGTTTTTATTTATTCCTTTGTTCGGCCGAGTGAACACTACATTAAAGGAAATAGTGTATGTTTTTCTTGTATCAAATTATTCCTGGTCGAGTGGATAGTTCAATTAGTTTATGGAGCGGAGGACGTCCATTGAATCCCCTTGGCGCTACCGCGAGCAACTATGTGCTGAAAGGTGCATAAATAAATAAAAGCTGAGGGTGTTTTCTAAAAGAAAAAATATAATGTGTGGCTCACCCATCGCCTCACCACTCTCAGCCACTCGCATAAGGAAAAAGTGACTGTATCTGCACGCATATGCAAGTTATGTAACTGCAATGACGTATTTTGCAATTTTTAACACTAAACTGAACATCTTATGCAAGTTCTATGACTACCACTGATATTACCTCTTAGAAAAACATCCTGTGTAAAGTTGCTTAGCACATCTATTTTCCGTAGTTGTTCCCGAGATTCTGTTTCCTAGCCTTTGTTATTTTTTAATCGTAGCACGTCATCTTGAACCTCTAGGCCACATGACCACAACACATCTCCGAGCCTCTTGAAACATCAGCACCCTCACTGCTAACGCGCAATCTGCTGGGTGCAACTATGTACCAGCTGACGCGAGTATTAGCGCTTGCTCGCGCTAGGGATCGCAGTACATGGATCTGCTTAGGCACCTAGTACTTCCTTCTTTTTTCCACATTTTCTCTTTTTTTGTTTTCTTTGTAATTTTTAATTTCTCTTATATTTCGGAAAATTCTAAATACATCTACTAGAAAAATAACTTTACATACAAAAAAGAAATTTGTTAATCATACATTTTACAAATGTTAATCGAGTATAAAAAAATGTTTCTCACGTATGCAAAAATGTATAATGCGTATGGAAAAGTAGACATAAAAATATGTTTTTAAAAAGTTAATCATGTATTTCAAAAATGTTAATTATGCGTCCGATAAGTGTCAAACATGTACAAAAAATGTTAATGATGTATACTAAAGAGTACAATGCGTATGGGAAAAACTAGAAACTGAAAATATATATGTTTAAAAAATTTAATCACGTATGTAAAGAAAGAATCATGTGTTTTTAATGTATATAAATAGATTGTTCCTAATGTATACGAAAAATATATAATGCATATGAAAAAATTAGACATAAAAATATGTTCAATAGAATGTTAAGCATCTACTGAAAAAATATTAAACGTGTATATTGAAAATGTTCCTGATGTATACGAAAAATATAGAATGTGTATGAGAAAAGTAGTCATAAAAATATATCTTTCAAAAGTGTTAATAAGTATATGAAAAATGTTAAATGTCTATATAAAAAATGTTCCTGATGTATAAGAAATGTAGAATACGTATGAGACAAGTACACATCAAAAATATTCTTTTAAGAAATATTAATCATGTATTAGAAAAATGTTAAACATTTACATGAAAAATATTAAAGGCATAGATAAAATATGTGCCTGATGTATAAAAAAAGTACAATGTATATGAAAAAATATGGACATCAAATGATATGTATTTAAAAAAAAATGAATCGATGCATTTGAAATATATTCGTGTTATATAAAAAAGAAAAACTGATTAAAACCAACAAAGAACTCTAGTGTGGTCTACTTTGTGTGAAAATTGCATAAGTGCACTTTTGCATCTTATTTGTGCTACTTGCATCACGAAAAACCTCTTTTGACACTTCGAAATGAAAATATATTGTTTTATAATAAAAAGTTAGAAACTCCTATTGGCAATGTTTTGGCATACTAATCCGCATGTTTCTCGCAAATATGGTTACCTTAACATGAACTATGACAAGGTTATGGCCAAGAACTTGGTCGTTTGGCTTTAAAGAACCTGCATAGAAGTTAGTCCATTTTGTGAACACTTTTTAAAAGAACACATCTATTGGGGAACGTTGCATGGGAAACAAATTTTTTCCTACGAAACACCCAAGATCTATACATGGAGATGCATAGCTACAAGAGGGAGAGTGGATCTACAT
>CBMN010751451.1:0-10553 GCA_000582825.1 Hordeum pubiflorum
ATTGGTTCACCCTTCCTCTTCGGGGGAAAACCCAACGCAGCTCACAAGTAGCAAGGTGGTGGAGTTGGATCCCATAAAACTCTAGAAGGCCTCGAAGGAAAGGGTGAATCGGGAAGCCTAGACCTTGCAAGAGAAAGGGTATAAAGCATATTTTCTCTATGCCATGAGGGTTGGGTAGTTATCATCAAGACCCCCTTTGTCAATGGCCACGAGGCCAGAACACATATGTACGAGCTCCAAGTCAGGAAGATACCCCTGAGTCGCAAGTCGATTCAATTGCCCTTGGGAGACCAAGCAAGCCAACTAGTCTCCTTCGAGGGGGGCGGAAGGACGGGTCGACGAGCCAGGTAGGTTTGCCATTGTGTTGGAGCTCTAGATGCGATAATGGAGAAGGAAGTGGCGCAAGAACAAGGAAAGGTCAGGAAGGGTACGAAATGATGTATCGCCGCTTGAGCTTTATATGCACTACGATATGTCATGTTGATGAGGCATTTGAGTGTTTGGTGGATTATCAATCCGCTAGTTTTGCAAGCATCGTGCCTTGTGTGGGAACGTTAATCGATAAAAAGAACTACATATATGCCTTTAAAGATTGGGTTTGGGGGCATGTGGCCACTGCCCTGATTGGGCGTATTGCCGGTAGGCTCCCCAGATTACTGGAAACTATCAGAGTCTTCGGAGGAATATACTTCACCCATAAGGAATCTACTTCGGTGCCAGAATACTTCGGACCAAAGTCCTCGGACATCGATCTGCTCGGGAATACTAGAATATTAAGAAATCGCCCATGAAGTCGAAGACACAAGAAGGAGACGATGCACTAAGGAGAAGATCAACATCCTCCGCTTGTAAACTAGTTCAGGGGCTATTGACTGTGTCCTGCTTTAGGGGGTGCTCACCACGTCGGCCTGCCATTGATTGGTGGGGCCGAGAACCACCGACAGCTAAAGAATGAGCCATGTAACCACGGCCCCCGGCATACTCAAGATGAGATCCTCTGAAGACTTGGCTCATACTCCAAGACATATTTGAATGATCAGCATGTTTATCCCTAGATGTAGTCGACATACTTGTAACCCTAGATAACCCCGGTGCCTATATAAGCCGAGGGGTTTAGACCGTAGGGGGAGATTCATTCATACGATCTCAAGGTAGATCATCTTATACTTTGTACCCCATGACAATCAATATAACAAGAGCAGGACATAGGGTTTTACCACTTCGAGAAGGCCCGAACCTAGGTAACATCGCGTCTCTCCCTACTTCATGTAACCATCTACCCGAGACCACAAGCTCGAGACGCCCTACCTGAGATCCGCCGGATTTAGCACCGATAGGAAGTGATGGCCAAGTATCATGGATCGTGTCATCATTTTGTCGATGGAAGTGATGGCAAAAATAGGTTGTCTCGCTTTGGCATTTTTAGCCTTTTCATGGTTGTCAATTGAATTCAAAACATTGACATTTTTGTAGAAAACTTAAAGAACCATGGCATTTTGTAGAGTAATCATGGCATTTTGTAGAGAAACCATGGCATTATGTAGGAACCGTGGCATTTTTGTTGAGAACCATGAAATTTTGTAGGAACCATGTCAATTAGAATGTATATACCATGGAAAATCAAACATGTTTCCCCGCGGGTTTATTTTGTAGAGAACCATGTCATTTTTTTTGTAGAAACCATGCATTTTTGTAGAAACTATAACACTTACAATATATATACCATCATAGAACATACCTGGATTTTTTGTTTCCCAAAATCCCTGAAATATCATGGCACATCCCGAAAAACCATGGCATTTTTGCAAAGTATCATACATCATGTCATTGTTTTTGTGAGTGGAAATGATGGAAAAATAGGTTGTCATGCTTTGGCGTTTTTAGGTTTTCATGGTTGGCAGTTGAAGTGAAAACATTGCAATTTTTCTGTAGAGAAACATGGTTTTTTTTAGAGAACCATGGCATTTTTTGTAGAGAACCATGACATTTTGGTAGAAACCATGTCAATTACAACGTATATACCATGGAAAATCAAACATGTTTCCACATGGCTTATTTTTATTTATTTTGTAGAGAACCACAACAATTTTCTAAGAAACCGTGCTATTTTTTGTAGGTACCATGGCATTTTTGTAGGAACTATGGCCTTTACAATGTATATACTATGATACTTTTTACTTTTAAGAGCATGGCATTTAATTTGTAAAGAGCATGATATTTTTTATTTTAAAGAGCATGATATTTTATTGTAGAGCATGCTATTTTTATTTTAAAGAGCATGACATGTTTTTTATTACAACGAATATGCCAATTTTTTGTATAAGCATAGCACTTTTATTTTTAAGAGCATGTAATTTTTATTATAAAGAGCATGACATTGTTTTCTATATAGCATGTCATTTTTTTGTAGATCATGTAAATTTTGTTAGTAAGCACATGTGAACATGTCATGTTTTTAGCATATCATGGTAAATTTATTTTTATGGTACTTTTAGGTACAAACATCACAACCACCTTTTCGTGTGCATAAGATATTTTTAAAATTTAGAATAATTGGAAATTTTGGGTTTAAAAACACACCACTATCTAGTCGTTTGTATTTTTAAGGCATGGAAATTTCATTTTGTCCAAGGCATTTAGGTATTTTTAACCTTTTCCATTTATACATATATTGTAGTATGGCTGCATCACATAAGTGATCCGAAAGTTTTAGATTGAAATCATGGCAATTTGACAAAGCGAACCATGGACTCATGAGCCATGGAAAAAAATGAGATGATTTTTGGTTTGGGCTATGGGAAACTGTTGCAGTTTGTACTACATTTCAATAATTGTTTCCCATGGAAATTTCACATTTTACCATGGCATTTTCTCTTATGGCTATCATGACAATTTCACTGAAAACACAATGAACTTTATTTCTCAGTGGTTTTAGTAACCACGGCTTTATATATGTGTTGCAGGTACTGGAATTTCTGAAGCACTAAACATGACATTTTTAATTTTTGAACACGGTACAGATGCAGACGCTCGTACATACGCACATACACTCACCCCATATGAACCCACACACACATCCCACCCCTATGAGCACCTTCGATAGACTAAGCCGACACGTCATCTTGAGATTGACAAAGTCGCCACAGATGCCTTCGTAATCAAGTAGAACGTCTACTCTCACTGAACGCACATTGCCAGAAGGCATGAAATAAATCCAGGATAATGAGAGCACCAATGTCAAGTCTAGGACTTGAATTCTGATGGGTTGGGGATATCATTGTCCTCCTAACCATCCAACCACAGGTTGGTTTGCTAAACATGGCATTTTTCGTTGAAACATATGGAAACTTAGGACTATTTTGCTCTAGTTCATGGCAAAAAGATCATGGCATTTTTAAGAACTGTTTGCTCTAGATCATGGTAGGTTCAAATAACCAAATGCCCAACCTTCCCCATGTGTCCCTTACAAATTAAAAAAAGGTTACCATGTTACAATCATTTTTACCAAATAAGTTGACATGTCCTTGTATAAATAGACATGGATGTTTTTATAGTTGCCATGGCTAAATTCATGGGATGTTTCTCAAGTTGCCATGGCATTTTTCTGAATACCATGGTATTTTATTGCAAGTTATAGTCAGTGGCAAAAAAAATAGAAAGTGTTTATGAAAACCATGGTAAATGTTTTGTGATTTTGCTATGGCATTTTTACCCATACCATTGATCTAGTGATAATTCAAAGTTTTCATCTATACACATCAAAATACATACAATATATGCGTTTTTTAATTGCTGGCTGTGTGGGTTTTTTATCATAAAAAGGATGGCAAGTTTGTATATTTTTCAGTTATAAGTTGGTGGGAACTTTAACCTTTTAAGGCCTTTTTGTTGTTGCTAAATGGGCCTTGTTTTGGGGGCAATTTTCCTTCCACATACACTGGGGGTTCGTTTTGGAGATCGGTTCCCAGCGAACGAATACATTCGTTCGTTCCATCCTCCTAGGACAAACGATTGGTTCGCCAGGAACACACTCCCTGGCGAGCCAGTTATCCAGGTCCTAATTCTAAGAGAGATCACATTTCCTTTTTTGCATACGAGATTAGAACGTATCTCTAGTTAGCCTGACTATATCAGGGAATGTTCCCCTCTCACGATTTTAATGTGTCTATACCTTTGTGGATCCTCGTGCCCAATGTCATCAATATTTGGGCCTCCCCTGACGATCTTGCTACACCTCAAACCACTTGATGGTTGAGACCTCCTTCATCTGCTCGATGGTGGGCGACTGGGCGTCTCCTGCTCCTACTCCCGTTGCCATCGCCATCGCCCACATGTTTTATCAGCCTGATATTGGGAAGCTCTCAACAGTACTAGTAAAACCAGTTCAACTATCGCCATCGCCCACATGTTTTATCAGCCTGATATTGGGAAGCTCTCAACAGTACTAGTAAAACCAGTTCAACTATCGCCCTCGCTAGTCAGCTTCCTTTCACCCAGCTCACGATCTTGAGCCTCCCTGATCATTCTCATGAGACTCTAGTAGAACATTTGCTCAACACGACAAATGAGTGAACACTTGCGTTATACTTGCCCGATTAGATATTAAGATGATTGAAGAAAACTCCACATTAATACAACTTGCAAGATCCAGGGCCAGCATAGAAAGATGTATGGATAACATAGTGGTATCATCACAGCTCGATTGTCCAGGGGAAAAATCATCACAGCTGGATCTTGCAAATATGCTGGTACTACTTTTCACAGACGAATTAGCTACTTTTGTGCATGTATGTATACCACCATACCACCCCTTTGCATGATTCGGCACTCCTATTTTCATCTTTGTGAAAAGGGACCGTTGCCCTGGCCCAAAGCAGCCACCTTTTCACCAATTCCTCTTCATCCCCTTCCTTCCATGCACGAGCTGAGGAATTGCGACGCCGGGCCCAAAAGTTCACACGCAAACACAGAAAACAGAGCATGCATCAACCAACCCCCACTCTCTCCTTGATAACAGCATCCATTCCAACAATCAACACTCCCTTTCACCCTCTCCCTCCCTTTGCCTCCCAACCCCAATCTTTCGATACTTTAGGATTTAGGGTACGAGAGGAGAGGGGATCTAATTCACTCTTGACTATGCTCTGACTCCACTCACTCTCGTATCTTCTTCAAGCTTTAGCGCGGTTTGGGTGAACCACCTCCTCAACCAATCCAAGGGAGTGAGGAGCAGAACCACCGTCGCCACCCAAAACCCTGCTTCTTATGCCTCTCCAACCTCCATGCTACCACATGCCATTGCCATTGCCATTGCCATTCCCATCGCACCGCCGCCGCCGCCGCCCTGCTGCATCCATGGCCGCCGCAGCTCGCCGCCCTCTGCTTCTCCCTGCCCCGTTGCTGCTAGTGCTGCTGCTGGGCGTCATCGCAACGTCGCAGCTGGCTGTGCCGCTTGACCAGGACGGCGTGCTGCTCCTCTCCTTCAAGT
This sequence comes from Hordeum pubiflorum, assembly GCA_000582825.1. NCBI lineage: Eukaryota > Viridiplantae > Streptophyta > Magnoliopsida > Poales > Poaceae > Hordeum > Hordeum pubiflorum. The sequence goes on from CBMN010751451.1 coordinate 5,489, forward strand.
CCTCCCTCCTCGCCGACCCTCTCGGCTCCCTCTCCGGCTGGGGCTACGCCGACGCCACGCCCTGCGCCTGGAACGGCGTCGTCTGCATGGCCTTCCCCGCCACGGCCGCCACGTCGTCCTCCTCGGATCAGATGAGGGTCGTCAGCGTCGTCCTGCCCAACGAGCAGCTCGTCGGCCCCATCTCGCCGGAGCTGGGCCGGATCGAGCACCTCCGCCACCTCGATCTTTCCGGGAACGCGCTCAACGGCACCCTCCCGGTCGACCTGTTCCGCGCGCCAGAGCTCCGCATCCTCTCGCTCGCCAGCAACGGCATCACGGGGGGGCTGCCGGAACAGGTCGGCCTGCTGCGCAGCCTCCGCGCCCTCAACCTCGCCGGCAACGCGCTCTCCGGCGCCATACCGGGGAACCTCACCCTGCTCCAGAACCTCACCGCCGTCTCCCTCGCCAGCAACTACTTCTCCGGGGCGCTCCCCGGCGGCGGGTTCCCGGCGCTGCAGGTGCTCGACATCAGCTCCAACATGCTCAACGGCACGCTCCCGGCGGACTTCGGAGGCGCCGCGCTGCGGTATGTCAACCTCTCCTCCAACCGGCTCGCCGGGGCTATACCGCCGGAAATGGCGTTGCACCTGCCGGCCAACGTCACCATCGACCTGTCCTACAACAAACTCACCGGCGCGATCCCGGTGGTGGCGCCGTTCGTGGCGCAGAGGGCGACGGCGTTCGCGGGCAACGACGAGCTGTGCGGGAGGCCGCTCGACAGCCTCTGCTCCGATGCTTCCACCTCCGCCGTGGATCCCCCGAACGGGACGGCAAAGTCGCCCCCGGCCCTTGCGGCGATACCCAATAACCCGACCGAGGCGATGCCCGGCAGTGGAGCGCCGTCATCAGGAGGAGGAGGACAAGGCAGGCTGAAGCTGGCCACCATCCTAGCCATTGCCGCCGGCGACGTGGCCGGCATCGCCATCCTGTTCGTCGTGTTCTTCTACGTGTACCAGGTGAGGAAACGAAAGCAGCGGCAGGAGGTGGCGAAGCAGAGGATGGGAGCAGCGGTGTTCAAGAAGCCGGACCCGTCGGACGAGTCGCCCGACGTCGCCTGCCGGAGCCTGTCGTGCTGCCCCGGGAAGAAGGCAGGCGACGACAGCGACGACACGGAGGAGGATGTGACGGACACGTCGGCCTCCTTCGTTGCCAAGGAGGAGAACCACAAGGCAGGCGGGGAAGCGGCGGCGGCCAAGAAGGCGAAGGAGAGGTCGGTGCTGGTGACGGTGGACGGCGAGGTGGAGCTGGAGCTGGAGACGCTGCTGAAGGCGTCGGCCTACATCCTCGGCGCGGCGGGCGACAGCATCGTGTACAAGGCGGTGCTGGCCGACGGCGCGGCGCTGGCGGTGCGCAGGATCGGCAGCGACGACGCCGGCGTGAGGCGGTTCAGCGAGTTCGACGCCCAGATGCGCGCCATCGCCAAGCTCCGGCACGGCAACATCCTGCGCCTCCGCGGCTTCTACTGGGGCCCCGACGAGATGCTGCTCATCCACGACCTGGCCGCCAATGGCAGCCTCGCAAACGCCTCCGTGAAAAGTAAGCACCCAACCCAACTCGACGTAAACGCGCCATTTCATTTAGTGCTGTGCATTGTTGCTGACGCCGCTGGATCGATCGCTGAGCAGGGAAGCCGGGGACGGCGCCGATGAACCTCGGGTGGAGCGCGCGGCTGCGCATCGCGCGCGGCGTGGCGAGAGGCCTGGCGTACCTCCACGACAGGAAGTGCGTGCACGGCAACGTGAGGCCCAGCAACATCCTCCTGGACGCGGACATGGAGCCGCTGCTGGCCGACCTGGGCATCCACCGGCTGGTCCGCGGCGCCGGGGACAGCAGGCTGAAGCCGGCAGGGCGGTTCGGGAGCAAGCGGTCCGCCAAGAGCCTGCCGGACCTGTCGCCGCCGCCACCTGGGACAGGAGGGGGGGCGAGCCCACTCGCCGGCGCCGGGCCTTCCTCCTCCGCCGAGGCGGCGGCGCACTACCAGGCGCCGGAGGCGGCCAAGAACCCAACGAAGCCAAGCGCCAAGTGGGACGTGTACTCGTTCGGCATGGTGCTGCTGGAACTCGTGGCCGGGCGGGCGCTGACGAGCGTGGAGCTCTGCCAGTGGGCGGCGGGGGAGGACCAGGGGCAGCAGGTGTTCCTGCTGGCCGACGCGGCGCTGCGGGGGGAGATGGAGGGCAGGGAGGAGACGCTGGCGAGCTGCCTGAGGCTGGGGTTCGCGTGCTGCGCCGCGGCACCCGGCAAGCGGCCCGCCATGAAGGACGTGCTCCAGGCCATCGACAGGATCCCGTCTCCTTCCTCCAACTCCTCCTCCTCCGCGCAGTGACAGTGACGATGACCTCGGCTGCTCCGATCATTCCTTCCCCTTCACCTCCTCCGTTGCGAGCTCTGCTTGTTGATTTCTTCTCTGGTTTTTCTTGTTTGTACACCATGATTTTTGTCCAGTCCAGTTTCTGAAAGGAATTGGTGCGTGCTCGTGCATCCCGGATGTTGATGGTTCTATCACTTGCATCTCTCCCGATCGAACGTCTATACACAAAATAAGACCAACATGTTATCGTCGCTGTTCTAATCTCACACCAAACCCTAGAAAGCATTCATTTGTCGTCGTCATCATCAAAGCGGTTTGAATCCATCTACAGGAGTACGTTCCCTTGGATACATATACATTCTGTGTGGGGTATATTCTGCATGGCCAAAACAAAACTCTGCCCAAATGGCATTCAATACGATACAATCAGTACATGTCTTGCCATTTATACCTTTTCCCATGTTGCTGTACTTGTACGTAGTAGAATCATTTTCAGGATAATTTTTTTTTGGCGGGTGGGGTGTACCACTGGGAATACCTACGAGCATGTAGACACCCGTGATCCGCTGGGCGGGCGACACAAGCATGGATCCCAGATATATTCTATTTGTGCGTCAGAAAACTCCAAAAAGTGTTGGGACTTGGGGATGGACGACATGCGAGATGGGCGCCAACCACTCTCGCTCTCAGACACACAGCAAAACAATACAAATACACCCACTCCTTGCTGCAGGTTTTGTACTGCTGCAACATTATCTTACTGCAGTATCCTTGCTGGCTATGCGTTTTGTTCCGGAGCTGTTGGGTTAAAAAAACCTGTCCTGGATGGATCTGGACTGGGTTAGGTAGGGCATCTTCACCGCCGACCTGCAACCGCTTCTGACTGACAGCGGAGTCATCCAATGCGGTTTTGTATAGGTCCGCAGCACAGTCCGAACGCAATTTCTTACTTAAAAAGTGCTTTGCGGTAGTCCAGACTCGAGTAACATCGCTATCTACCTCCTGACCCACCCAAAAGGAAGACGGGCCCACGCTTTTTAGCATCACACACTATTTCCACGTCAAAATTCCCCACTTCTCTTCTTTCATTCCCCACCGCTCTCCGCCCACTTCTCATTCTTTTCTCCCACCCTCTCCTTCCTTCCGCCGCCGACGCATGAAGCCGTTAGAGAACCTGACGGAGATGGAACCGGTGGAGGTACCGAAGGATCCGCGCATCACGCTCGCCGAGAAGGTCAACTATGTGACGCGGCAAACTCGTTGCGTCAAAGCGAAGGCCGCAGAGGAGAAGCTCAAGAAGCGGTTGGTCGTCGCTAGGCCTGCTGGTGGCAATGGGCGTGGAGGTCGTGGCGGACGCTGCCAGACGGGTGCACGCACAGTACAGACGACGTCGTCGACGGAGCCTTACAAGCCTCCGTACTACTACGTCGCCAGGCAGCTCGGCACTCCAACCGGTACGGTGCCTTACATCATCGACGTTAACGTGGCGCCGCTCTTCTTCGAGTATCCTTCGCCTCAGCTCGTTCGGGCGTAGCCGGCGGCCGGGGAGCAGATGGGTCCCGCACGCTGTTCGCTGCAATGCCTAGAGCGGGGGAGCCGGCGTACGACCCGGACAGGGAGATGCTCGACATCATCCACGACAGAGGCGATGGAAGGGAGGAGGGGGCTATGAGGACGGGCAGGTGGAAGACTCGGATCCCACCGAGTGAGGCAACTACCAGCAACAATCCTACACCCAGACGCCACGCAGCAGACATACACCCAGACCGGCGATAGCACACAACAACAACATTGGGCCGCCAAAGAGGAGCAGCCCGATGGGGAGGAGGAGTAGGAGGGTGACAGCGACGAGGATGATCCGGATGATACAACCGGCGATCCGAAGAAGAAGGGAAGAGGAGAAAGCTTGAACACGCGGGAGGACGAGTTGTTGTGCGAGTCAAGGTTGGCCACTAGCCTTGATCCGTTCCATGGCACGGAGCAAAAGGGCACAACCTTTTGGAGGAACATTCACGTATGGTTCCATGAACACAGGCATTTCGCGTCCTAATCTGACGCGGTCATCTGCAACCGTGAATGAAAGTCCCTCAACCATCGATGGTACACCATCCAAGAGGTCGTGTCCAAGTATTGCGGGAACTTGAAGCATCTCATCGCACGGTGCCCTAGTGGTGCACAAATCACCGAGCAAATAGGTGATCACTAGCCCGATATGATTTAGTTTTGTTGATCACTAGCCGGACATGTATTGTTTTGTTGCTCACTACACGGATATGCATTGTCGACATTGTTTCATTTTGTAGCCTACTTGTGCTTGTGTGGTGTACAAGAAGTTGGAGAAGAAGTCCTTCACCGTCATGCATTGTTGGTTGAAGTTGAATGAGCAACCGAAGTGGAACCTTTTCATTGCCAAGACCGCCGTCAAAGCCAATGAGGAAGAAATCGGTGACCCTACTAACCCAACCCAACAACCATCGAAGAAGGTTAGAAGAAATCCGCGGGGGAAGAAGTGGGAGGAGGAGAGGGCGAAGCAAGAAGGTGCGGCGGCCAAGCTAATGGAGAGGTTCGAGGACATCTTGGCGAAGAAGGAGGAGGCATACGTGAGGCGCTTGGAGATTAAAGAGGAGAAGAAGGCAGAGAGATTCAAACTATAGATGGTGCGACAGACAAGAAGCTCAAACTCGAAGAGAGGAGGACTGTCGTGGTTTTGTCACGGCA
>CBMN010751457.1:0-15834 GCA_000582825.1 Hordeum pubiflorum
TATTGATGATGATGACGATCTTGATTACAAGGGTGCGGAATCGCTACCTCTAATCTTGAGCCTCTAATCTGTCTATTTCTAATGACTTGTCTATCTAAGAACTGTCTATTGAGACGTCTAGAAAAACTTACCCTCTTGGGGTCCCCCGCCCCTCCTTTTATAAGTTGAAGGGGCGGGTTACATATAGAGTCCTAGTAGGATTAGGACTTAACCTATTTTGACTTCCCATCACGGGTTTCTTATTACGGGCTTCTCCCCATGGGCTTCTGAGTACCAGGCTTCTTATCTCCAAGTCGGGCGGCTTACAGTCGGGCGGCTTACAACTGGACGGCTTACAACCGGGTTTATCTTAAAGTCTCATCTTTAGGGACTCATCTCCGGGACTCATCTCCGGGACTTATCTTGAGGTACTCATCTTTAGTGACTCATCTCCGGGACTTATCTCCGGGACTTAACTGTCTGCCGGGTCATAACTGTCTGTCGGCTTACAATCTGCCGGGTTACAATCTGCCGGCTTACAATCTGTCGGGTCACAATCTGTCGGGTTACAATCTGCCGGGTCATAATCTGCCGGGTTAAGATCTGAGATGACTTAACAGGGCTACTTAAGCCCAGAGATGATTTAATGTCCGGATGACTTAAACCCAGAAATGACTTAAGCCTTAGGGCGGCTTATCCTTATGAGCCGGGTCTTGGTCGTGGGGAATATCCCCGACAAGATTGGTAAGGTACTTTCCCCATTTCTTCTTTCTCCTTCTTACTTGTAGGACACTGTTTTGAATTCAGTTTGTGAAGGCCTGCAAGCGGATTGAACCTTTCAAGTACCTTCTCAATGTATCTCTCCTATGAGAGCCAAAGCAGCTTCTTTGATCTATCACGGGAGATCTTCATGCCAAGTATTTGCTTGGCTGGTCCTAAATCCTCATGGCAAATGATTTACTCAATGCCTTCTTGAGGAGAGCAATCCTCTTTGTGCCATTTCCAACAGGTCGTCCACCGCCATTGGGTTAGGGTGCTGGTGATTTGCTAGAGATGGGGATGAAGAGTATGGTGGCAGTAATGGCAGTGGATGCAATAGTGAATGTGGCATTGGCAATGGTACGATAGGTGGAGGGGAGGCTGGGGATTTTGGGGAAGCAAGGAGCTTAAAACGTCTAGGGTTAAGCCTTCCTTTGAAACAGAGATGTGACGGGATTATTGGGACCTAATTATGACTAAATAAGGATAAATTCTCACGGTTCTTTACTCACCTGGTTGGTGCAGTTGAATGACAGGTGGCCAATGCCAAGGTAATGCTAGCAATCCTAATACCTACTTGTGGTATCTTCACCAACTTCATCAAGGCCCTGTAAATCATGATCCATTTGTGTCGGGGGGATGACCCCCGAGGATTCCCAACACGGCGAGCCCGACTGGCTGCCTGCCTGCCTGCCTCGGCGGGCTGCTCCAGCCCGCACCCTCGTCCGGCTGCTCTGGTCGGCCGACAGCTCCAGCCCGCACCCTCGACCGGCTGCTCCGCCTGACCGACTGTGAAGTCAACTACAACGTCCCATTGGACCTACGCGGGCGAGATGACCATACCCTGCTCTCGGGGCACTGTAGATGAACAACGAGCACTATCCACACGTGGTGTGTCATCCCACACAGTGCATGTTAGGCTACCTGGGCCATCCCTTGTCCCCTGGGTACCAGTTTATAAGGTACCCCAGGGAGCCTCCCACGACAGTAGACTCATGGCTGTAGGGCCCTGCCCACCTTATTTTTACCTATTGTAACCTGGGAGGCCAGGCTATAATAAGACCTCCCAGGAACCGCCCTAGGAGGGTGTCGTCTCATTCCACACCCACACGCACACAGGAGAGGCAAGCAGGAGAGTTAGCTCCTTCTTCCTCCTCCGACGAACAGCTCTAGGAACACCATTGTAACCCTTGTGATCCGCATAGTTCGATCCGGCAGGACTAGGGGTGTTACCTCCCATGAAGGGCCCCGAACCTGGGTACATCGTGTGTCTTGAACCGCTTGCCCCCAATCTCGCTTCCCTAACTCATCGGCGTCCTTTCGTCCCAACCACACTCGATTAGCCATCCTTTGGCATCTGCTGCGAGAACACCATGACAATTTGGGTCTGAGAGACATAGAAACCCCACCACTTTTTCTCTCGTTCTCCCAGGATGTAAGATCAAACTAGTCACCTAATCCCGATCGAGAGTTGATAGGCGTTTGGTCAAATACTAGGCTTGGACCAACCAGGCAAACGTCAATTTGTGTCTCAACATATGATAGAGTGGACTCAGATCTAGGACTTCCATTCCATGTAACTTGCCCAATAGTCACGTTTGAAGATCCCACAATGTCCTTCATTCTGATTAAAGACAATGTGGACTCTAGCGCAACAAGGGGAGGTGTTGTACCAAACTAGATGGAAGTAAATGTCTCCATTCATCGAAAATGCAACACGGACGGCGACACCAGCTACTTTTTATGCAACTCAAATTCATAACTAGACATATATAGAAAGAGCATTAATTTCCTCCTGAGCTACATAATATCGATAACCATCCATGCATCACAACTAAGTATAGTTGGAAAACACATGCTTTTATTGGACAGACTAGAATTCAATCTCATAGCTAAACGAAAAGAGAAGGGGTTGACCTCATGTCATTCATAGCCAGTTGCGATCTATAGTCTGAAGGACTAATACTTGTCCATTGCATGCCATATTCATTTTTCCAATGATTGAATTATCGAACCCAATTCGGTCCACCATTGCCCAGAAATGAAAGTAGCACTTCAACTTATGGCAAACAAAATTTCTCCGATGCAAAATAAAGAATCCAACCTTCTTGCCAGGGACCACAAATGAATAAAAACATTTACCAAGAGATGATACCTGCATCGGATAAAGCCTTGCCCCCAATTGAGTATTTCAAAGAAATACCATCGGATAGCCAAAAACCACATTAAACTTGAATGATGTCTTTCAAAAACAGACAAACCATATTTGAATGACCAAATCTATAAGTGGGGTGCACTCTCGATAAGAAACATTGTTGCACCTCCTGGACAAAATCCAAGCCCGACTTCAGATCCAAACCCAGGGTGGCCACCATGGAATGTGAATCGTGTTAATCCCATGCAGATGTCGGAGAGGATGATCGGATTATAAAGCAAATTTGGTGGATAGAGAAGGAGATCGATGGTGGCTAGGTGGAAGGGGTCACGAGGAGGATGGAGGGGAGTCACTTTCTTCCCTTTACCATCCTTGGCAACAACTCTTTATTTGGAAAAATACCTTTACCACTTTCTTCCTTTTACCATCGTTTGCAAAAACTCTTTATTAGGCCAATCCTCGAGTATCATGTTTTCTTTATACTTAAGTCTATGGCATCTACATGGAAAAACCTCAGCTTCATTCCCTTTAATTATCCTCAACTTAGTGCCAAGGACCTATGGATTCCTGACTAAGACTATAGTCCACTGGTTCGAGTTCAATGCACTCTACTTCTTTATTTTCCAAATCTTAAATCTCATCATCTTATTTCTATATCAGATCATCTTCATTATTCCTAACCATGGGTTGTTTGAGAACCCGTTGAAGCAAATCATGTTGTCGTTGTACCTCGAGCTCCTACCTCTTCTCCTCTAATTCAAACTACTTCATTCCATTTTCCTCTAAAGCTAGCCTAAATGCTTGCCTACCATTTTCTTACTCCATTTCTATGAGTTTTTAGAGGATCAACATGAGCTCCACCATCAATGCCAATATTCTAGCTAGTCCCATTCCGAGTGCCTTTCTATTTTCTTCATACTGTGCTAGGGATAAGAACTCTCTCTCTCCCCCTCTTTCTCTCTCCCTCTATCCCTCTCTCTCTCTCTCTCTCTCAACATCAGGGCTGGTAGTTAGACACAAGAGCACCAAGACTGAAAAGCATGGGACGCAACATATGTGTATTCAAAATAACTACCATACTCTAAGATCTCATCGACACCGAGGCTCGCGACCACCTTTGCATCTAGGGGGCATGCATGGGCTAATATTGCAATGTCCACATCAAGTTACCATACCGTCGATACACGCCAAAGCATCAATCGCTTACGATGAAAGCGACTTCTTGTACATGTCCAAGTAGGCATTTATCATGTTCTTATCCCCCTCCTCTATGTTCACCTCTCGCAACTCACCAAAATCATCCCTCCATTTGTGTTCTATATACTATGCGTTTGGCAGTTGGGATATTGCACGGTATGTTCTTTTTTGGAGGCTGTATTTGTCAGGTGCCCGAAAAAAACAGTTGCATCAGTCACTTTCTATATGGACCATCAGATCTTGATCCAATGATCTAAAATAGATCGCGCTAGTGTTCATCTTCCTCCTCCCTTCCTTCTTCCTCCTTTCGATCCCGAACGCCTCCAGCCTACCCCGCCCTAACCCCGATCTGCACCACTCGTCGCCCCGCCCTCCCATCAACCTCCCCCCACCGTCGCTGCTGGCCACCGTCACGGCCATCCCTCTAAGCCCAGCACCACCCATGAAAACCTCCGGCGATCCCCCGCACACCCCACCCTTAAGAATTAAGATAGATAGCGAGGCCATTACTTCACCCTAAGATAGATGATAGGGCTAGTTCTTCTCCGTCGAGCTTGTTTCTCCTTCGACGAGGTCCCGCCAAGAGAGGGAGAGGGAAGGAAGAAGGAAATGGTGATTGACCCGAAAAGGAATATCAGGCACATGAAGAAATAGCACATCCGGTTCCTTTTTATCTAGCCGCTCACTACGCCGCTCTGTGTGACGCCTCGCTCACTAGTCACTACCCGATCTGAGCCCAAACCCCAACCCCCAACTCACGGAGCGCTCAAACCCCCCTTTCTCCCTCCCTCTCGCCGTCGGAAGCTTCCCTTGGTCCTCGCTGGATCCCGACCCAGGCCCGTCGCCGTCGGTACGTGCCCTGCCCACTGACTCAGCGCTCGATCCTGATCCCGATCCCGATCCCACACGCCGTCGCGCACCTGATTGCCCGATGAAAGATGCGACGGAGATCAGCCGACTTCCAGCCGACGGATCCATGCTTGCGCTCGCGCCGAACAGGATCCGGCGCCGGGATACCCGGGACGCCAGCGCCACTGGCGGGGTGCTCTTCCGGGCGGGGGAGGCGGCGACCAGTGCCGCCGGCCTGTTGATTGCTTGCTTGCTTGATTACATCGCGTTAGGTCACGCCGGACGCAAGCAGGCCGATCCATTCGGATCCGCGGCAACCCTTGCCGTTCGCGTGCGTGCTACATACAGTTGGTTTTCTTCCCTTTCCTGTTTGCAATTCCCATCTCTTTCATAGTGGTTCCCTTTTTCTGGACTCTTTGGCCAATATATTGGATGTGCTGGTGCTCACGCGAATACCTCTAGATGCTTTAGTGATTCTTTTTCTTATTTTCAAGCCAAAGATTATACACGTCGGTTATTGGAAATTAAGTAGTTGTTGCCTATTCTAGCACTTCAGCCGGGTGACGCGTGTTCTTTGCGTGCCTCCTTTTGCAATATTTTGTGCAGCATCATATGTGTTGCAAAATTGCCTTCCATAACAGCACCCATGTTGCGAAGAAATGAAGACGAGAAAAAACAGCAAATATTTTATCTGCAGCATCAACTGTGTTGCAAAATTTTCTTCCGCAACATCGCCTATGTTGCAAAAGGTTTATGCAATATAAGCTTTGTTGCAAAGAATTCTGGAACACTACCCTTGTTGCAATGATGAGGACGGTATTGAACGCTGCTAGCTTGAGATCTAATGGCTGCCGAGCCGGTGGATCTTTTTTAAGATCCGCCGGCTGACGCGTAGCGCAGCACTATTATCAAGGCAAAGATCATGCGCGCCGACCAATGGAAATTAAGTTGTTGATCATTTTAGCACTTGCGGCGATCGCGAGTCTTCTAATTCGACGGTCGTGGGCATTGATTATTGGAAATTGAGGTTTTGGCTAGCCGCACGTTTCACAGCCGTGTCGGATAATATCAAAGTCAACTTAAAAATAGCACTTCCTCTTTTATTTCCCTTCTTATATACTGTCGACACCACTACACAAGATATTTGCGTGTATATGAATACCATTGCGAAACACCCTAGAAAGGGGGAAATGCAGCAATGCATAGATTTTGGTAGTCTCGGAATTCAGACATGCCATTAATTGACGCATTTTCGTTTGTGACGTGCAGGTCTTGTGGTTTGCGTATTAATTTGTGGGACTGATTACATCGTGTTAGGTCACGCCAGCTTATCCAGTCTGATTAATTCGAATCCGCAGCAACCCTTACCGTAGGCACGTGCTGCAATTGGTTTTCTTACCTTTCATGTTTGCAATTCCATCTCTTTCATAGAGGTTTCCTTTTTCTGGATTCTTTGACCAATATATGAGATGTGCTGGTGCTCATGTGAGTACCTCTAGATGTTTTGGAGATTCTTCCTTATTTTCAAGCCAAAGATTATGCGCGTCGGTTAATGGAAATTAAGTTGTTGCACATTTTAGCACTTGAGGCGATCGCGAGTCATTGATTAGTGGAAATTGAGGTTTTGGCTACTTGCAATTGTGTTGATAATATAAAAAATCAACTGAAAATAGCACTTCCTCTTTTATTTCCCTTTTTATCTACTGTCTAAACCACTACACAAGATGTTTGCGTGTATAGGAATATAATTGTGAAACACTCTTAAAAAAGAGGAAATATGGCAATATATAGATTTTGGTAGTCTCAGAATTCAGACATGTCATTAATTGACGCATTTTTGTTTGTCACACGTGCAGGTGTGGTGCATATTAATTTGCAGAACTGATCGTCAGAGCTAGCAGCAGTGAAAGAAAATGGCTTCTCCCAATGAAGCTGACGACGACAATATTTGAAACAAAAGGGGATAAAAAGAGCACATGTTGGAGACTATGCAATTCTTGCTATTTGCTAGAGAGAACCTCCCCGGTGACGTGTACCATGAGTTTGTGAAGACCATGACCGAGATTCGGAAAAAACGGTATGTATATTCTGAAGAATTAGTCGGTATTAAATACCCTGTTGATCACGTTCACACAATTCCCAACTGCAGTGCCGACCCTGATGGTGAAATAAGGAACATCTGCCCTGAAAACTGCATAGAGACGGCGTTGAAGATATTCCAGGGCTGGGATACAGTTAAACAGAGCTTCGTGAACTTTACCGAAGGCCGTAGCCCCATCGAAGGCAATGGCAATGTCGATGCCGATGTCGATGCCGTTGTTGTAAAAAAAAATCTGCTACAGAAACCAATGGATTTTCTTTCCAGAGTGAAGGTGCTGAATAAAATCTCATGGTTGCTCCTCCTGTTTGCCTGTGGTTGCTAACATGATCTGTGACTACCTTATGACTGCAGACATGCCTGTACATCAGCGACGATGATTATGCCGCCTTTTTGCAAACTATGCAAGATTTTTGCATGCACAGGACCATGGCCCCTCGAGAAGTTTACAGTAATGTACTTATTAGTTCTTCAGAAACTGTGTATTAAGTAATCATTCAGCAATTTCTGTGTAGAAGATTGGAAAAGACCAGGGTGTGTGATTCATAATTCCTTGTTTTCGTAGGTGGAGAGATGCATGCGTAACTGTCCCGAGCTGTTGGAAGAATTTGTAGATGATTATCTCCCTGAAGACCTGAAGGTACCCTTTCTCATCAAGGTGACATCATTCAGTTTATTATGAACTCATGTGATGTGGTCATGTTATCGATTCTCCTTTGCAGGCCTCAGTTAAAGCAAATGATAATCACAGCTTGGATGGTGTCCTTATGAAAGAAGGTTTTTCCGCCCATCCTGCCCTGAATGCAAATATTTATGCCCTTTTCTTATTAATTACTCCCCGAAATGCTATTTGCAGTCCCCTAATTTGTTCAAGTGCATGCTTGCTATTGACCAACACATCAATATCGCCATTGCCATGTCTGATATTCCTATATGAAATAGCAAACTGCAGTTCTGCAGTAGGATCTATATCTTAAGATATATACTATTCTCTCGTAGGTAATGTAGTGTCGCCTCACACTGAAGAGGACGAGAAAGGCAAGGTTAAACCCTTGCCAGAATGGACTACCTCAAGAATTGATGAATTGCCCCCAAAAGTGGAACCCAAGGAACTCAAAAGACATTGCACTCCTAGCTATTACCTGCTGCCAGATAATGTAAATTCCTACAAACCCATGAGTTTCTCATGTAAATTACTACTGGCACAACTAATCCAAATCATACTTGTTCTCCATCGCAGTGTATACCTCTATTGAGTTACCGGACCAAACTGGGAAGGTCTATTCTCAACGATGCTTTGATTTGTCCTGTATCTGAGGAGGAAAGCCCTAACCATAAAACTGCAAATGAATATGAAGCAACAATTTCGCTTTGCGAAGAAGACATGTATGCACCAGTTCCTAATTTGTTCATTATTGTTCAGCCTTTGTTTTATTCATAAATATATCAGCGAATAATCGGTGATTTTCGTAATGCCCTGTTGTTTTGAAGTTGATTCACTGCACTGTTCTTTCTTCAGGTTTGAGAGTGACATGCTCTTGCAATGGTTTAGTGTGACTGCGGACTTCATTGCGAATCTCCAACATCGTGTTGGCAGCGATGTGAAGATTAAGGAACAACTAAGTCGTAAGAATGGGTCACCGCAAACGAAACTTGGAGTCGTCCTCTTTGTACGTTCAGCTAACTATTCCTTTTTTGTTTGTTTTTAATTGTACAAAGCTCTACACAAGAGGTGCATCATAAGACTATATGGTGAGGAATTTCTTGAAGCTCTGTTGGAAACCACCAATGCAAGGACTGTTCTCCCTGTTATACTTTCTCGTTTGAATCAGACCATAGTAGAACTACGGGACGCACGATTTCATTTGCATAAGACTTGCTCAGAAGTTATAGCAAAAAATTACTACAAATCACTTGATCATCGCGGCTCCTCTTTCAAACAATTGGATGCGAAGGGCATGAGCCGGAAAGGTAGTCTCAACTTTCACTCTGTCTCAAATATAATAGTACTTCTAACTAGCATCTGGCACTGCTCCATCTACTCAAGAAAGTCTTTCCTTTTTTTGTTTGTTAGTTTTTTTTTCATACATATTTCCCATGCAGCTTTGCTGGCTGAAGCCAAGAAAATCAATAAAATGAAGCTAAAGGCTGAAGATCAATATGCTAATCCTGATATACACAAGGACATAAGCAGTATAATCTCCTCTGCATGCGCTTCTGAAGAGAAGCAAATGGTGACTTGGACAAAAATAGTACATCCATTTCTTTCTGCTCACTCTGCACGGCCTTCATCAGAGGAAACCGCAGCTCCTGAAAAAGCTTGTGAACATTGTGGCACCAGAAAACATACTCTCAATAGTAATCCTGATGCTTTCACTGCCACTAATCTTCCTCTATCATCCAAGGTAGTCATACACACAAGACATAACATTCTGTTCTGCAGAATTGTGTCACAAATTTTGAATATGCAGAAACATAATTTGTTTAGTATCCATGTCAAGTAACAGTAACCTGCACCATGTCAATTTTCTTTTCAGAGAGGTGAATTCCTAAGGAAAAATGCCAACGACTTCAGCTCTTCACACGATGGTTCTGGTGCAGACATTGAGGAGGGCGAGTTCATACCTGATCCAGAAACCATTGTGTCGGATGTCATGCTTGGTGCCGGAAAAGAACCAGTAAGTTGTGATGTTGCTGATTCTTGTAGAGATGGGTTGAGCTCTCGTTTTCGCATAATTGATACTTCGGAACCCAGTACTCGTTACCATGGGAACAAACATGAAAAGCAGCATGAATCAAGGCAAACATCTGCTAAACCGCGTGGTGTGAAAGAAGGTGATTGTTGTGTCCTCGTTGTGCTTCGCAGGCTTTACCAGGTATTCATCTTAATTAGTCTTTGCTTTATTTTTTGGTTGGAAGAAAAGGAATATAGTTTCATTTAAACAAACTATTACGATATGTTCTTGTAAAATAATTTTATTTATTTTTCCCTGTATGGCAGATTTTATATGACAGACTACAGAATGCGAGATATTTATGCACCAGTGACAACCTATATGCAGAGTAATGTTTAGAATGTATATATCTATATAAACAGAATTGCTCATTTTTTTCACCATGCAAGAGTTTGTTTTAATACCACAACTTCTTCATTGAATGGTGCAGATTTAAGGAGAAACTCACCAAGCTACTTTATCGCGTTATTGATAATTCCAATTTTGAGGACTTCTGCCTGAAATTTCTTGGGCCAATGTCGTTTGAACTTTTTACTCTGGATACAGTGATAAACCAAGTTATCAAGCAGGTAATCTATATCTGGTATGGGGTAATGACTGTGAATTCTGACCTACCTATCTTTCTTCATTTCTAGATCATTGTGAATTTGTTTAGCGTTTGATCGTTGCAATTTCGTATAGTTATATCCGTGTGAGATAGTTGGGCATGCATAACTTATAATCCAGTTACTTCTGCTTACTTGCAGCTGTCCATAATTTCTTCCAAGGAGCCAGACAACTCGATCATTCAATTCCTTGAGAAGTTTCAAAGGCCAATTCTACCCAATGAATTGCCGAAGCATGGTCGAGAGGAGCAAGAGAAAGCTCGTGATGATACTGTAAAACTTCCGCGCCATTTTGAGAGACGGTAGTAATACCCTAAAATGGACTTTATAACTCCATACTGTTCTTAGCTCGTTCTCATTAGTCTAACACTACACATATTTTTTTCCTGGTTCTTAGCGCAGCGGGTTCCACTCAGCTTGGAGGAGTGATTGAAACTCATCGTTGAGTGTTATACCCTGGTGTAATGTAACATCCAAGATGTGATTATTCGAAGTATCGTTACAATGAAGTTGAGAAACATTATGTTGTTTGTTATGAGAAATCACCCTAGTCCCATATATTCAGTTATAAACTAAAAATGATAATTTATCTTCTTCTTGCTCAAAAAACTATTCATGGTGTGCAATTGATGATTTTGTTTGCTAGAAAAACTATTCTAGTCCCGTGAATTTAATTAGAAAGTAAAAATGATCATTTACTTTGCCAAGTGCAAAAAACTATTTAAAAAGTCAGTATGTGCAGTTCAATTGTGTGTGTTTTTGCATAGCGTAATTATTGGGTCTGGGTGATGCTAGCCTACTCTCCCCTCCACCGTTAGTTTCTCCTTTTCATCCGACGACTATCCAGGTTTGTTGTGTTAAGGATAGGTTTATGCTGTAAATTTCTTATACAACCTAACATCATGTCACGCATGTAGCAGTTCTTGTAGTAAAGTAGCAAAGGGCGGTCATTTGACACAGCTCTAACATCTCGTTAGTGATTGTTATGAAGGTCATCTTACCTGTCAGTGATGACGACTATTGAAATTTGGCTCAGAGAAGGGTCAATATACTAACCTTCCGTGTCACCATCGACAGTCTGTGATGAGTGGTAGTGGCTTTGGCAGCCCCAGACGCACTGAAGCACACACTTATACACAAGCACATATAAATATTGCATTTCATATGACATCGCATACACATATACATTTCATACATCCTTTTCATTCAGTTGCACATACACTTTAATGTGCACATAATACATGCACATCTCATACAATCATTGCACATACACAATTTCATACATCAAAGTCAAAATATATTTGAGACACTCAAAACATCTCCCTTTGATATGTCGTTAACCTCAACAATCCCTATGCAACATTTGAAACATCTTCCTTTGCGATGTTGTTATCCCCAACAATTCATTTTGTGACATTTGAAGCATGTCACGGATGAAGTGTAAATGACTTAGTCAAGACCGTGACAAAGATCTGGAAATAGCTAGTGGTATGTATATCAACCGTTTCTATCATATGTCAATATGGTTGCCTTGCCAATCCCATTCATACAATTCTCAACTGCAGTGCAAATCCTATGGTGAATTAATGAGCATCTATGCTAAAAACATCATCAAAACGGGTTTGAAGCCCTTTCAATGTCATTGATAATGTAAATATCTAATCTTGAAATAACACCTCTCAGCTCAACTTGCATGAATAGCATCTAACTTATCTATTTGACATGTAAACAAATGTTTGCTTGTACTTGGTAAAATTAGCACCAATTGGAGTATACATGAAGCGGAATTTTATTCTTTAATCTGCAATCTTCATAGGAACATTCAATCTAACCTTGAATGACTAGTGACCTGCACCCCTTGTCCGAAATTGCTCAAAAAGAAAGAATGCATTGACTCTTTGATCTAAAAACCATCTTGGAAGCATAATCTTGTATATAACACTATGCTCTTGCCTCGAGTGCCTGGACGGACGACATGAGGACACCCAAACACAACAAACCAGACCAAGACCCCCGCAAGCACGAAGATCCATCGTCTCACTTCCGCCTACCTCCCCATGGCTGCAACTAGCTGACAAGGATGAGGATTGTGCAGCGGCTAGGGTTCCTTCCTACTCCCTCCCTTCCGGTTTAGAGGGCTCATCTGAATTATCAACAATCAAGGTAGAATGTGAGTGGATGGCACGAGTTTTCGTGGTTACAAAATTGCCGAATGAAATATTTTTCAGTTATTTGATTCCCGTAGCAGTAACTGCAACACCCTCCCCATCATTGCACTTGCATGGTGCATGTATAATAAGATGCATGCATGACCACTAATTTCCTATCTCTTATCTCTATTAATAAAATGTGGCGTGAGAGTCAAAGCATTTAACTCAATTAGACTCAAAGTGAGCCTAATATAATGGAAATATGATTTTTTTTGGAGATGAGCCCTTTAAACCGAAAAGGAGGGAGAGGATCGAGCCTCAAGTTACTAGTGCGAGATTGTTCTGACCCGAGAGCACAAGTTCTGGATGCTAGGGCTCTTTCTCGGCCTTGCGAGATTAAACTTGCCTATAGCGCAGTACTGCTCTGGCCCATTCCTGTAGCTGTGGTGGAAGTTTAAGTGCTTTTCTTTATCGGTTTTCACTGTTTCCATTAGTTTCCTTAAGATTTTTGTTGGTTTTCTCTCATTTTCTTTGGATCTTTATTTTTTCCTTTTTCTTTGGTTTTTATTGTTTCTTTCTTGGTGTTTCATCGGTTTTCTTTGGGTTTTTACATTTTTCTTTTCTTATTTTTCTTTGTGTTTTTTAAAAAGATGTCTATTTTCATACACATATACATTTTTTGTACACATCAAGAGCATATTTTGTACACATTTAACATCTTTCAAATACATGATTACCGTTTTTTAAATATACGTTATGATTTCTACTTTTTAAATACACAATGTACCTTTTTTGTATACATCTGCAACATTATTTATACATGTTTAATATATTTTTCAAATACATGATTAGCCTTTTGTGAAATTCATGTTTATATATACATGTTAAAAATAATCAAATACAGGTTGAAACATTTTTCTACATGACACAAAACATTCTTTTTAACTATGCA
Organism: Hordeum pubiflorum; assembly: GCA_000582825.1. NCBI lineage: Eukaryota > Viridiplantae > Streptophyta > Magnoliopsida > Poales > Poaceae > Hordeum > Hordeum pubiflorum. The sequence continues at coordinate 13,480 of CBMN010751457.1, forward strand.
AATATTTTCTGTACAATGTATAAATATTTCCTGAAAAATATCATAAACAAAATCTTGAAATGTGTAAATATTTTTTTAATTTTCTACATATTTGTTTCGAATGTTATATATAATTTCTTTGAATAACACTAATTTTTTCTTACATGATCTATTTTTAAGTTTCACATTCAATGTTTTTGTATTTTTGAAACGTCACAATTTTTTTTAATGCTGTCAATTTGGTTTTGTAATTAACCTAACAAACAATTTACACCATGTTGACATTTTTCAAATTCATGGATTTTTTTTGTAATGTAAATTTAGTTTTTTATTTATTTTCTCCAAAAACATGAAAAATAAAAAATAATGATAAAAAAAGGAAAAGTAAACTAAGCTACATTAGCCCGCCCATTAGTAGTGATGCCTGAGGCATGACGAGCTTGATTCTCGTGCGAGGGCTATGTGTCGTCCATATCGAGAGCTAATACTTCTTGCCCGTGCCCTCTTCTGGGCCAGTCTAATATTGTAGCTGCACACGACTATTTTTCTGTTATTATTTATCAGGTTTAATGTTTCTCAAAAAAATAATATTGTATTTTAATATTTTGCATTAGTTTCTTCAAGATTTCTTGGGGTTTACTATAGTTTATTTGCACATGCTTTTGCCTTTTTCTTATATTGTTTCGGTTTTGTTTCGTTTCTCTTTGGGTTTTTACCTTTTTTCCTTCCTTTTTTGTGTTTTATATTTTATTATTTTACACATGTCTATTTTTTCATATAATTGTATTTTTATCTTACAAGTTAGGACGTTATTTTCTGTGCATGTTTAAAATTCTGAAATACATGATTAACATTGTTTTGAAATATATGATTTCTGTATCTCTTCGTATTACATATTGTAAAGTTTTGTTATAAATATAGTTTTTATACATGATTAATTTTTTTAAATACATCATAGACATTTTGTTATCAAATATCTGTTTTGATATCTTATTTTTCATACCATTGTACTTTTTTATATATTTATGAAATATTTGTTTACACAAGTTTAGATTGTTTTCTAATAAATGAATACCAATTTTTCCTGATACATGTTTTTAACAGTTTTTCGAATACATGTAAATATTTTCCACATGCAAGAGGTAAAAAAATAAATTTTCAAACAATGCGAATATTCTTTACAATGTGTAAATAGTTTTTAGAAATGTCAAAAAACAAACAAACTAAATTCCATGGAAATGTACTACAATTTTATGAATGGTCCAAAAAATATTTGTAATTACACAATCATATTTTTATATTTTATAAAATTTCCCAGAAAGTGAAGTATATATTGTTTGAATGAGTGAACATTATTTAAATGTCACAAACATTTTTTCTACAAATGCTATCAATTTTTCTAAAACTACACTAGCAAAAAGCTTGCACTGTGTTATCATTTTCAAATCTCCAGTCTTTATACTATTTTCAAGTAAATTGAAGTTTAAGAACATATGTATTTACGTATTGTTTTTGATAATATGAGCAAAAACAAAAAGAATGGAAAAACAAAGATAAGCGAACTAACATGCAGGAAGGTTATTGGGCCAGACACATCCATCCCCACCCTGCGGACTGAAATTATTCTACTCATCAAACAAGAAAGAAGAACAAATCGCACGTGGGTGCTTCTGATCTGATATTATAAGCCTGGCCGGAAACAATCGCGTCAACAAAAAATTGGAACGAGAAAGAATCGTTCTACTCATTATGTGCAATTAATCAACAACAAAAAACTAGCCAGAGAAAGGGCGAATTACCACTAGTGCTAATGAATCTAGCTAGCAACGCGCGCGATTGCATGCCATACTACATTACATCTCTCTCTTATGATCCGGGCGGGCCGGAGCGGCAATCGAACGACGGAAGAAGAAGAAGAGGAACCAGATCGACGGCATGCATGCAGCCCCGTCCATCCATCACACGATCACACCTCGGTGGTCTCGAGGTAGGTGGCGAGGCTGTCCGAGGAGCGGCACGACAGCGACGACGCGGAGCGCGGCGCCGCCGAGGGCGGGCGCGCCAGGCGGCGGCCGAAGCTGTCGTAGTGGATCGCCCCCGCGAAGTCCAGCGGCTGGCACCGGCCCCCCATCAGGATCGCGCGCCGCCAGATGCCGTCGTCCTCCTCCTCCTCCTTGGCGTCGGCGCCGTCTCCCTTGCCGTCCGTCGCCGCCACGACGACGCCGGCCGGCTGCCTCCGCGAGCCGGGGACGCTGCTGGTGCCGCTGCCGGCGGTGTCGACGACGGGGCGCGTCCTCCTGCGCGAGGAGGAGGAGGAGGGGGAGGAGGCGGAGGCGCTGACGCCGTAGCGGAGGCGGTGGCGGAGGAGGCGGCGGG
>CBMN010751460.1:0-20008 GCA_000582825.1 Hordeum pubiflorum
GGCACGGCCGTGCCTCTCGCGAAGCCAAACCGTGCCTTTCGCGGAAGCAAAACGGTGCCTCTCGGAAAAAAAACAAAAAACGCGTTTTCAAAACCGTGCCTCTCGTGAAAGCANNNCCGTGCCTCTCGCAAAAAAAAAACAGAAATGTGTTTTTTCGCGTAAAAAAAGCGCAAAAAAAATTGAATTTTTTTTTCGTCCAAAAGCTACGAAAAACCGGAACACCAAAAAAATCCGGAAAAAAACCACTCAAAAAAGGCAAAAACGCGTGCGAAAAAATTAAAAAAACAAAATCCGAAGAGAACGCTCAGAGCGCGACACGTGGCGGCGACTGGGAACGCGCCAAGTAGTGGCGCGTGGGAGTGATCGCTGGAACGCTTGTGAGGGAGTGCTCGCTAACTAGTTGCTCCCGGCGGAAACCGTCTGCCCTCAGAAGATAGCAGGCCGGTGAACCCCTTGGCATGCCTCCAGTCCGGATGCCACCACAGCGGGCCGCACACAGCCCGCTCCAACACCCAACGGACGAAGCGGCGCGTCCCGCGCTGCGAGCTGCCAGATGAGAAATGCTGGACGAGACTGCGGCTATAGACCGGACGCCGATCACCGGCTGGATTCCCGCAGAGGAAGGTTGTCTCTCCTGCGACTGCGAGGAATTAAGCTGGGAATTTGTTTCCCGATTGCCAACGACGACGCGACGTGCCCTCCGAACGTTCCTCAAGACTCGGCCTCGAACGAATGCCGGCAGCAAACACTGGGCAGCAGATCATCAAATTCACACACACTGCTCAGTCAGCTCCCTTCCCGTCATTTAACCATGTGTAAGTGTAACCACGACCCGGTAATAGTTGCTGTGTATTCTCCGTTGCCCCAGTAATCAGCCTCAGCAGCATGCAGCGGAGGCTCTGAACCAGTCATCGGAATCCTGCACCGGTCCAAGCCGCAGCGAGTACGTAGTAAAACGCAACCATGAGTGGAACTTGCAAGGCCAACGGCCAAGGCCACCGCCGCCTCAATATCAACGTCGCGGCAACGTGCCAAGGGCGTCGCCTGCGAAACCAAGGCGCCACCAGCGGGGACATCGCCTCCAAAGCTTCTGGACGACGCAGGACAAGATGCCTCGCGTTTGGCGGCCTGGGATGCGTCCACCGGCGCATCGCGTACTCAGAAAATTTCTTGTTTGCGGCATCATATAAGAAATCAGGCCGGGCGAGGGGGAAGCCGCAAGCAAAGCCCACCGCAGCGAAGATGCAGCAGCCGCAGCAGCCGCAGCATCAGCATCAGCACAGGACGGCCATGCGGAGGGACGGCGAGAGGGACCACCGGAGGGCGGCGGCGGCGGCCGAGAGGCCTGCCGCGCACCGGACGGAGAGGGCGGCGGCGGACGAGACGGCCCATCGGAGGGCGGCCGAGGCGCCTCCCCGCCGGACGGAGAGGGCGGGCGAGACTGCGGCCACCGCCCGGAGAGCGGCGGAGATGCCCGCCCGCAGGACGACGGAGAGGAAGAAGAGCCTGGAGAGCCTCCTGGACGCCGCGGACGTGCGGGGGAAGCGCGGCGGGCCTGTGCTGGCCGGCGAGAAGATCACCACCTTCCCCGGCCAGGGCCTCGAGTTCAAGAACCTGTCCTACAGCGTCGTCAAGAAGCAGAAGAAGGACGGGGTCAAGATCAAGAAGGAGGTCTACCTGCTGAACGACATTTCCGGGCAGGCTCTCCGCGGCGAGGTCACGGCGATCCTCGGCCCCAGCGGCGCCGGCAAGTCCACTTTCCTCGACGCCATTGCCGGAAGGATCGCCAAGGGGAGCCTCGAAGGGTCTGTCAGCATCGACGGACGACCTGTAAGATTTTTATCGCTCAATGGTTATGTTGCATTCTCATTCAAGTACAACGAACGGTGCAGTTTCTTATGCTCTATAAACTGAAACTTGTTCAGATCACCACGAGCTACATGAAGCAGATTTCATCTTACGTGATGCAAGACGATCAGCTGTTTCCCATGCTTACGGTGCTGGAGACGCTTACATTTGCAGCTGAGGTCAGGCTCCCGCCATCCCTCTCAAGGGCTGAGAAGCTCAAGAGGGTGTGGGAACTCATTGAGCAGCTTGGCCTGCAGGTAACCCTTTAATTCTGCCTGTTATAGCATTCCTATATGAGTCAAATGATGATAATACTTCAATTTATGCACTGCTTTGCTACATTCTGAACCTTCACATAAGCATCTCTAGCGACAATACTAGTTGAGAACTAAAACTTCGTGTTTCCAAATTTACTACTATTTGATATTTTCCATTATGGTAGATTGTAATCCTACGCAAATATGTGACGCAGCTGACCAATAGTAGCTACGAATCACAATCAAGCTTATAGTCGGCATAGTAATGGTTCAATAATACTCCCTCCATCCCAAAATAAATGTCTCAAGCTTAGTACAATTTTGTACTAGAGCTAGTACAAAGTTGAGACACTTATTTTGGGACGGAGGGAGTATCTGCTCCACTGGAACTACATGAAAAATTGCACCCGGGAAGATTGTTCAGATTTTTTATAAACATACCCTTGCCAAATGACAGACAACAGCTCACACATACATTGGGGATGAAGGGGTGCGAGGGGTCTCTGGTGGGGAACGCCGCAGAGTGTCGATCGGCACAGACATCATCCATAAGCCATCTCTGCTGTTTCTCGACGAACCAACCTCCGGTCTCGACTCCACTAGTGCATACAGTGTGGTGGAGAAAGTGAAGGACATTGCAAAAGGAGGAAGCATTGTGCTCATGACAATCCATCAACCATCTTTCAGGATACAGATGCTTCTTGACAGAATTGTCATCCTTGCAAGGTGATAAAACTATTCCATTTTATTCAATCAGGTGTTCTCAAACCTGTTAATAACTTCCTGTTGTGGCTGTTAACGGTTAATTACATTCCAGTCGTATTTCACTAGGATATATACTCTTCTAACTATAGTTCCGATAATTTATCCAGAGGACGACTGATCTATCTAGGCAACCCAACCACACTTCCCACATACCTTGCTGGATTTGGCAGACCAGTACCTGAGGGTGAGAACAGCATGGAATATCTACTGGATGTCATCAAGGAGTACGATGAATCAACACTTGGCCTTGAGCCTCTGGTTGCATACCAGAGGGATGGCAGCAAACCCACCGAAGCTGCGAAGACTCCGGTGCCGAGAACACCGAGGACACCATACCAGAAGTCAGTCCAGTTCAGGCAAATGCAACTCAAAAGCAACCAGTTTTCGCTTGCAAGCGCAACGCCTCATGCTAACCCCTTCTCAAACTTTGAGTCCTACAATATTGATGACGAGGAGGGCGACTTCGACAACTCTCTTGAGAGAAAAACACAGACACCGATGCATACTGTGGCCTCCGGGTACCATCCAAGATTAGCTTCACAGTTCTACAAAGATTTCTCAGTCTGGGTTTACAATGGTGTCGCAGGGACGCCGCAGCGCAGGCCTACTTGGACACCGGCTCGAACACCAGCAAGGACCCCGATGTCAAGCTACCAGCGAAGCCGTATGAATACGCCGCACAGGTCAATTCCTCCATCTCCCCAAGAACCAGTGTTCAAGCCAGAAGAACCAGACTATGAGGAGCAGGAGCTTGATATTGAGCCACTAGATGCACCAGAGGACGGGCCCAAGTTCGCCAATCCTTGGCTCAGGGAGGTGGCTGTACTCTCATGGCGCACCGCACTGAATGTCGTGCGCACCCCGGAATTGTTCCTCTCTCGTGAGATCGTGCTCACAGTCATGGCGCTCATCCTCTCGACACTGTTCCATCGCCTCAGCGGTTCTGATTTCCTGACCATCAACCGCATCCTCAACTTCTACATCTTTGCAGTCTGCCTTGTCTTCTTCTCCTCGAATGACGCGGTCCCGACATTCATCCAGGAGCGCTTCATCTTCATCCGTGAGAGGTCACACAATGCATACCGTGCTTCGACCTATGTGATCTCCTCCCTCATTGTCTACCTTCCGTTCTTCGCCATCCAGGGCTTCACCTTTGCAGTGATCACAAAGTTCATGCTGCATCTGAATAGCAGCTTGCTCTACTTCTGGATCATCCTCTTTGCATCACTCATAACAACAAATGCATATGTTATGCTGGTGAGTGCGCTTGTTCCGAGCTACATCACTGGCTACGCCGTTGTGATTGCAACGACGGCGCTCTTCTTCCTCACCTGCGGATTCTTCCTGAAGCGGAACAAGATCCCGATTTTCTGGAGATGGCTTCACTACATCTCCGCAATCAAGTACCCATTTGAGGCGCTGCTTGTCAACGAGTTCAAAGGTAGCCATTGCTACACTGGCACACAAAATCAGCTGTCACCAGGACCTCTGGGCGAAATCAAGTTCAGTGACCTTCATACACAACTGAAGCCAAACATCACAACATGCCCCTTGATAGGCCAGGATGTGCTCACCTCCTTGGACATCACAATGGACAGCATCTGGGTTGATGTTGCAATCCTCCTTGCCTGGGGTGTGCTCTATCGACTCTTCTTCTACGTGGTCCTCAGATTCTACTCCAAGAATGAGAGGAAGTAAATAGCTTTCCAGCAAAGGCATACCAATATGTATCCCGTATCTCTTTCTGTGCATTTGTTATGTTTCTCATTCTCTTTTGACAGAATGCATTTGTTATCTCCTTTCAGCACATTGCTACCTGCTTTAAATCTACTCCCTCCGTTTTTAAATATAAGTCTTTTTAGACATTTCAATAGGGGACTACATACGAAGCAAAATGAGTGAACCCACACTCTAAAATATGTCTATATACATCCGTATGTAGTCTAATAGTGAAATCTCTAGAAAGACTTATATTTAGGAATAGAGGGAGTATGTAATAGAAAGTTTGTATTCAAAAGCATCAAGTGAAAGCCAACACCAATTATTATTTTTGACTAATTCAAGAAGATGTACCCAAGAGGCTACACCTCGCGCTATTTCATCGTAGGTCGCGATGCAGTCATGCAGGAAGTCAATTCTTTGCTCAATGCATTTTCTCATCACAATCATGCTCTCACATATAAGAACCATAGAATATGTAGTTGACACACATTTTACCATGAATAACTTGCAAAACAAAGGTGTGGAATCATTGTTATCAAATTTATTTATTTCTCCATTATCTTTACAGCAGCTACTGCATCAATTATCAATGGAAACGGACAAGCAAACTATGATGACATCAACAGGAAATCAGATTCACACAAGTACTCTACAATATGAGAAATACATTTCAGAGATGAAATGAGGAATGTTCAAGTTGCTAGATTTTGAACTAAAAACACATAACAACATTGGTAGCACAAGGTACAGACAAACACTAGTAACAAGAAATATAGTTCATTTTAGACAGAAAAGCTAAAAGAATCCTGCAAGAGCAACTTTAGTTTTGATGGTAAACTTTCAACATATAGATTGCTAGACTAATTTTCCATGGAACATCAAGCTAGAGCACATAAATTAATATATGGTAAATACAGAGACAACCAGAATTTCCACACATGTAGGTAAATTTTTATTCATAAGCACTCATTTATTGAGTGTTGAGTCCATATGAGTACAACATAGAAGTAATATGATAGCTCACTGTTTAAGAGAGCCATGCTCCGCAATTTTTCTCTCAAGGCCGGTCTTGTCAGCACCAACAACCTTATCAACCTCTTTGCCGTTTATCACACAAGAGAATGTTGGAACACTTGAGACATTCCAGCGATGGGCAATACTGCCTTGTTGATCAATGTCCACCTTAAGGAATACGACATTCCGGTGCTGTTCAGATAAGCTTTTGTAAACAGGGCCCATAAAACGACATGGTCCACACCATGTTGCAGTAAAATACAGAATCACAAGCTTCGACAGTTTTGACGCGGCTGTAAATATTTCTTCCAGTTGATTAGATGAGTGGATAGAGATCACATCACCTGATAAAACATTACAAAATAATGTGCGAGTCAGACAATATTAAATCCAGCATCAGTAAGAATATTAATCACTTCATTTTGCAAAGAAAATGTTATCACAACACAGAACATTATGGTTTTCAAAAGGAAGCAAAAAATATCGGCGATGTTATTCAGCAAACGTTCACTGGGGATGCATGGCAAAACGAACGTTTTTCACGGCAATTTCTGTGTTGGGAGCATGGCAATTCTTTCAAGCAAACACGGCAATTTCACAGCAAAATTCTCTATTTGCCAGAAGTTGCCACGTATTTGTGAAGAAATTGCATGTGCTTTCGAAGAATTTGCCATAGAAAACATTCGCAAGCCATGCCCCACAGCGAACTTTCGCTGTCTATTGGGGTCCAAAAATATTGTGTATACTTACTTCGAACGTCTGTATACAAGTCTGTATGGAGATAATCTAACAAATAGTTATATACGAAACTTACCCGGCTTTAGAACAGCAGAAGCAGCAGAAACCTGTGTAACACGATGTATATGAAAACATTAGTATACAGAAGTTGCTTGAGGTATCAAGACAGTCACAACAAAACCAAACATGGTTTGAGTATTTGTAAGGACCTTCCTACTAATTAAACGAGTTACAGTCTTAATGATAACACTTGGAAACACAAAGGATTTTAAGAGACCTTCCTACTTTTATCAACCATTCGGAAAGATGATTACCTCCTCAGCATGCCTACGCTGTCTTTCCAAGTCAGCCTTTTTCATGTCCCTCTCTTTACGCAGGCGTTCATACTTTTTCTTGTGCTCCTCAATTTTGTGTACATTGGGTTCAACCTGTACATGGAATGCATGTTTGAGACATAATCTTACTTCAAGCGGACAGGATCAGTGTCCTCCCTACTCTCCTTTTCCCCATGGTATGGTAAGCTATGTTAACAAGAGTGCGGCGATTTGAAGCTCAGGCAATGCATTGAAACGCCAGGTTTTTGCGTTTTCTTGAGAGGGAAAAAAGGCTCCACTGATCCCAGAAATTTAAAAAATTGAAAATCATATCAAAAGTTTTGAAAAAATCATCCCTCCGATCCGAGTTAATTCTTGATTAACGCATCCTCTATACAATGCAAGTAAGACATTGCATTGAGACTACGTTTGGGAGTAAAATAATTCCACATGTATGTATATATAGCTGTAATATACATGTGTAAAATTTCATTAAGAACTACTTCTGTGAGCTACATAAAAATACAAATTTGTGGATTTCTAAAAGAAACAGCGTATGTAATGTTTGCTATCTTCAACGAATTTTAACACCTCAAAATTTATTTTCGAATTTCTCAAAAATCCAGGATAACTAAGCCCGGGGTCCAAAAGGCATTTTGGATGTTAGTGGTCACTAGATTACCTTCTTAAGCTCTGAGCTGATCTCTTCATCAAAATCCAATTTTGCTGCCAAGTGAAGGTCATGAGCAGCATCTTCCCACTTCCCAAGCATAGCTTTCGCCATCCCTCGTGATTTATATCCTTTAGCAGAATCTGGATTTATCTGAGCAAGTACACATTACACAGGAACTTGATTGTGAGCATACCTATGGACAGCAATGGGATTTATTATCCATGAGGCGTCCAAACCTGTAATGCGGCCTCTGCATCAAGAATTGCTGCATTTGGTTTCTTCATCTTCACAAAAACACCAGCTGCATAAAGTGCATCAAAGATAAGAGCGCCATATAAAGTCAAGATCAGATTGAAGGATCACCTAAAGTAACTTTAGATACCCCTGGTTGCATAGAGGATAGCTGAAGTGGGGTTCAGCAAGATGGCCTCCGTCAGGTGCTCGACTGCTTCGTCCAGTTTACCTAATACACAAATCCACATTTATTCAAATATCCAAATAGGAGGAGCACTTTCAGTACCGAGTTTCATCAAACTACAAAAGCTCGCATCCATTCTCTTAATTGCAGATGTACAAAGATTAATTGCCTCACCTATGACAATAATTAAATCTTACCTTCTGAAAGCGTATCAACACCCTTCTTTTTGTAGAGCTGTGCCTTGTCACGCATTTCTTCAGAGACTTCAACCGATGGATCTCCCATCTGTAACAGATAAGGGCAAAGCACAACATCAATTTTCCACACCACCAGCACAGAACATTCGGTTGATGGTTCTATCAAAATAAGACGACTTTTCACCCAAATCCTGACCTTCTGCAGAGGGTCATTGTCTGGCTCAACAACTTCCCCTTCCAATTCAATGTCTGACTCCATGATTTCATCCTCGAAGCTGTTCTCTCCCGCCCTCGCCATGCCTTCTGACGCCTTCTGCAAAAACCAGAATTCACTAAAATTCAACTAATATGTAAAGTTTTTGTTTGAATAACTTGCACAAAACCAACTACTAGGACTAACTGCATCCAACATTAAGAACCAATAAAGATAAACTTGCACACCAATGACGCCCAAATCATCAACAATAGGGTGTCAGCGGTACACAATGAAGATACCAAGAAAGATTACCGGAACCCTCACTCCATGGCTGCGAACAGGACCAAGAAGCATGTCGAGCACAACAGAACCAATCAAGTTCATCGCGAAAAAAAAAAAGAGGGAGAGGGAGAGGGGGACGGGGGACGGGGGGCTAAAGGCTTGTCAAAGTCCAAAACAAAACGGTTTCTTCGATACTTCCTTTCACTTTGGTGGCAACAGGATAAGCGATGAATCCGATTGAGCGAGATCACCTGATGAGGTGTCCATGAATAAGAAGAGGGAGGGATGCTGGAGGAGACTAGGTTTGGAGCGGCAACGAGCGATGAGAAACTGCAGCTGGGCCACCACCGTATCGTCCAGATCATCTTCCACCTCTTACCAGTTGATTGCAGGAGTTTTTCCCCTGAAGGAAAGGTGATGGTTCTGAACCCTGGGTGACAGGGATCTATGGATTGGTGATGGTGATGAACTCAGGATTGAGAGGGAGATCCCATGGAGATGTAGATTAGATGTATCTTTTGTGCTCATTATTTTTATCTGCCAGATCGGCCATGGGCATTTATGTAGGGACTGTCTTGTGCGTAAGTCTTATTCAGAGAAACTGTATACCATTTATTGTGGTATAAATAGCTTGCTTCATTTCCATGTTTTTGTGAAATACTTCCATCATAAACCATGTTGAAATCGATTCTCGCAATAAATGTGTAGATGATGTGCAAGATTAGCATGATCGCCCAAATACCATAGGCTGCGATATTTTTCACGCATAAGAGGGGCGACATGGACAACATGGCAGATTTTACGCTCTGTGATCGTCCGTCTGCATTATGATCTGATTTGTAAGCTCATTCAAATATATCCAATTGTTGTGAATTATTTTATGTGTCACGAACTAGACTAGTGACTCTATGCTGTCCCCTATGAATGCAACATTTTATCGAGAATCGTCCTAAAATTCAATTTGAGCTGCGAGGATTTTTCCCATATAAATAGGTTTGTGTATTTGCACATGATTATGCTTTGAGCATCAATGACAGAATTAATTACCAACCACGGACTTTGTAGCTTCAGTGTAAGCGATAGTCTATAATTGCATTTATATGAAGTGCAGTTGCTTCTCCCGCAAGAGGAATTTGGACCTGAATTGGGCGACAGAACGTATGACAGAATTTTTGGAAGGCCAGCTCGCAACTCACTCAACCATGGGAGAATCAATCAACTAAACTAAAAGGGCCATGCCGAATCGACAACCAGGAGAACCTAGTACGCAGATTTTGCAATCTAGATGCTACAGCCCACAGGCAGAATGAACTACTAGAGAATTTTACCAAGCAACAAAATTCAGAAACGAGGCACATGTTATGAGGGCTCAGATCAGCAACGGGAGCACTCAAATCTGAGCACGGCGAAATCAAACATCACAAAGGCTCGCGACTAGGTCGGAGCACATGTATATACTGCTGAAAATCGCACTCCGTGGACAGGGAAATTCTAGGGTACGCAGCAGCGCAGATCAAGGAGAAGGCCAGGGCGCTCACCTTGTCTTGAAGCGGACCCGGTGCCGCTGCACGGAGCAGGCCCTCGCGGTGGAGAGGGCCGGTGTTGCTCGCTGGAGCCCTGACGGCCGCCGTGCCCTAGCTTGGTAGAACGACCGAGGTAGACTCGCCCTAGCCGCACACAGCGCCGCCGGCCGTTCGAACTCCCTCGCTTAGTCGGGTCTGTCTCGCCGTCACGGTCGTTCGGTGCAACCGTGCAACTGTTTTACTCGCCAGCACTAGTTGTGGGCCTTTAATTTTTACGTAAAGTTGTGGGCCTTTTAGTAGTCGCCAGCGCTAGTTGTGGCCCGTTTTATTAGAGTCGAACCCATGCATCCGCTGTTGGCCCAAACATATGAAGCCCGTGTCTGTTTTTCCTTCTCGAATATATATATGAAGGTGGGGTTTCTTAATTTTTCTTCCAAGACCAAGAACAAATGTATGCGCCGTTTCAAAAAAAAAAGAACAAATGTATGCGCCGTTTCAAAAAAAAGAACAAATGTATGCGCACATCACAAAGCATGCAGTCACATAAGACGCTTCTGATAGGTTGCATCGTTTTTAGGCTATCTGCATCTGTAAATAAGTTTGGCCTGCGTAAAAAATCATATTATACAACTCGTTTGTTCTGCTCCATATGGGCTGCCTGCATGAGTGAAGAAAATTCCCCCCAACGTTTAATTACGTGTGTTGAGCTAGACTGATGCACTAGACAGCATGTAGTTGCACGCATTCGATCCGATTTGGCCTGATTAAGAGTTAACACATACGCATAAACAGAAATACAATAGAGTAGATAGGTGAGGATCGATTCATCTATGCAGTCGAAACGAAAAAGGTACAACGTGAAAGTTGTGTGGAACAACGATATGAAGCTATGTTAATTGCGATGTATTTGTCTTCGACACGTACACATTAAAGCTCAGACCTTGTTTGTTGGAAATGTTTGATTTGAGTGTTCTTTCTTAGCCAGGTCTGGAGGTACTTTAACTATCATGTGAGCCAGGATTTTGATGCAGGTTGAGTGGACAAAACTGGCTTGGTTAAACCTACTGCAGGCTACCAAACTTATCAATAGCGTAGAAATTGAAGTCATGAAGCGTTGAGATTCACAAAATCATCACCTATGCCTAACTACCAAGAATATGTCACCTACTCTAGAAAGGATACTTTTTTGGGGGGCGGACACTAAAAGGATAATCTATTTTAGTAAGACAGACTAAATATCAAATATGAGATTTAATCCTCGGTGGACTAGAGGTATGATCACTCCAATCATTATCTAAGGCATGCCTTATTCTATGGTATCTTGATATTTTATCACCTAAACCCAAATCCTTATGTTGTTACACTCTGTCCTTAGATGGGACTATAGTTTTAAAAATGTTGCAAGCGTAGCAAGTACTTGTGCCTGATCATGCTCTAAAGACTAATGAAATGTGCCACACTAAAACAAGCGCAATATACATGTTTATAACAGAAATAAACAACATGAGAGAAATAAGAGAATTTTTAATACACATCCAAATTAACAGTCTATGAGAGGATGGACGAAATAGATAACCAATAGCTGATAGGAAAACTGATTACCGCATCCTTTACCAATTTCCTTTCTCAACTCGATATACGGCGGCAAGGATTTTTGTCTCCTAAGCATATATGCACCCCAATGAACTGTAAAATCCGGGGGAAATAATAAAAAGACAAAAAAAATATTAATTTTTTGGCAACAAACATGTTTGAATGTTCCACTACGTGTAAATTTTCGTTAAGAAAACACATTCACAACGCTATGATAGAAAAAGATCAGTACTCCAAAACGCTATCTTTGAAAGCAATTTTGAAGCTCTCTTTTTTCAGATCACCATGATTCCATTGTTTCACACAAATTTACACGTAGATAGAACACTAGGCAATCTTTATTGCTAAAATAGTTTAGAACCTTTCTACTTTTTCTTATTTGACTGTTTTATGGCGGGTGCATCTGAGCTGGGGGGAGTAAATTAGCACTGAGACTGAGAGTACCAATATGCTCAACTTACCCTCGACCAGTGAGAATCTTTAAAAGTGGTCGACAAAAAAAGAAACTACACGTTAAAAGGGCCAATTTCTCAATCTGTGAGCTCAGCTGGGAAAATATCCTCGTCTCAAGAAATATCCAAGAAACCCAAAGCAAAGCAAGAATCACCAGTAGTACAACCAATTTGGGGGCATCTTTCTTGGAATTCCCAACAAAAAGTACTACGTACGGTACGGTTAAAGTAAGCCCATTAAGATTTCAGTGTTCGTCTGTGAGGTTACAGGAGTAAAACAACTAACGGAGAATAAAATAAAAAGAAAGGAAAGGAAAGGAAGATACTGTAGAACATACAGTGCATCCGTTCATTGCGGAGTACCATCTGGCATCCACAATTTCAAGCAAAACCACCTAAATTAAGGACCCGTGTAGTGGCTGGCCCAGGGATGTTATCTGATGGCTATCTGAATTCAGTGCTGACCTACAAAGATCTATAGTTAGATATCCACACAGATCTTAGATTAAAAAAACATGGGTAATTCATCAACCAGGCTCATCAGCGCAGATGAACAATAAATTCAAAATTATAGCTAAAAATTTGAAGAGAAGTCTATATTTTCTAGCATGAAGATCAAGTGCATAGGGCGGATGCAAATTTTCATGGTGTTTGGATATTCAAGGAGCTCTAGGCAGAAAACAAATCAAATTCAAACAGTGTTTTTGTCAAAGTCTCTTTCATAATTAAATCTTCTTTTTTTTTGCCACGACCTCCTCAAATGTCTAAACATCACGATTTTTTACATGCCAATAGAATTCAGATTTGTTTGATTTCTTTTACTATTTTATCTGAATTTACAGTTCACACCCATATGTACCGAATCGCGGCACTTTATCACAAGAGCTCAAGCATGCAACATTATGAAACTCTTGTATCCCGCAGCCTGTAGAAGTTCGTAATAAAAACAAAAGAATAAGAACAACACAACCCTGTGAGGCTGCGACCGATGGTGGAAATTTGTAAGCCTATAATTTCATACTGCTAAATTAACATGTTTCTTTCTGCAATACAATGGGCGCAGGGGCAAAACAAAAAATAACAATCAAGAGTCTGCAAGCGACAGCTCTCTTGTTAGTTAGGTGGGGTGTTGCACCAGCTAGACCAGCATTACAGGTCGCGAACTAATTAACCAGAACAAAACACATCATAAACAAGAATAAGAGCATCATCAATAACATATATCATGCTGCCCGCCTTTTCCCAATATCCCTTTTCCCTCCTCCTGCCTGCCTGCCTGGACGCAAAATCTTATTACGGTTTCGCATCAGCCGTCATGGTTGAATTTGAATCTATGGACACCGGAAGATTATATCGGATCAGATGTGTAGTTTTGTACTCGGGGACTCCCCGCTAAAGCTGATGTTCCTGGGCCGGCCTAGATGCAGCGACTCTTCATGGTTGCTTGAGAAGGCAATTTCTGTGCATGATGAGGACTTGCTGTTGTTGTCGTTGGCGCTCCCGACCGTGTCGCTGCTCTCCATCGGGCTCTTGGCTGATGGATATGGCGCCGTAGTTGTCACTCTGCACAGAGATAAGCAGGAAGACATGATGAATATCAGCCTATGGCCACAAATACAAGCTATGGTACGTAGCTAAGTTCACCGGTAAATGTTTTGTAACACTCATATAGCAAAGACTGAATTCTAAGGCTGTAATACCTTTCTTTCCTTTTCTCCAAGAATCGGGCAAGGGACGCCTTCCGAGCTTGAGGAACAGCTGAAACGAAAAAATAACAACGTCAATACACCATCCAGCGTATCAATTCAACACACATACTAAACATCATCAAACAGCACAAGATGCACGTGTAAGCGCATCCATACCTCTTGGCATAATACTTGCAGCAGTGGTGGAGGCTAGTGTCACAGGATGAGTGGACGACGAAGGCTGACTCGTGGGAGGCACAACCAACTGGCCTGAAGATTTTGGCACTGTGGAGTCAATGTTGGAGCTAGAGGCGCTCTTGGGGACACATGCAGCTTGAGACACCATGGAGATCGGTTTGGAAATGCCTGACAACGGAGGCGAAACACGCTGTGGCATCTGAGGTAGCATCTGCTTTGCAGGTGCAACCTCAGGTGCCGCGAGTTTAGTCGGAGTGAAAAAGGTTGCATCTGGGCTGCGAGTAACACTACTGGGTGCAGCTGGAAGAGATCCTCTGCTAGCTAAGAACATGAGTTCCTGAGCCTGTAGTGATGGGGAACAATTATTCAGCTTAGCCAGCAAACCTAAATGACATGAAAATGCATTACCAATAAGAAGAAATTGTACTGTACCTTTTCTGCTGAGACGTTGTTGAATACATTGACAGAACCAGCGTAGAAGATGGTTAATTGCGCTGTCTTTGGCTTCGGTATGTCCCTTGACAAATAAGACAGGTTATAGTTCAGTTTGAAAGTTGGATTCTACAGATATTTCTGAAAATCAAACAGGGCAAATTATCTACCTTGATTTATAGACACCAACCGTAGAAGCAGCGACCTCATTGTTCATCGCGAAAGGCGGTTGTTTGAACGGGCTACCAGCAGCAACACCGTTCGGGAGGTTAGGCGAACTCTGAACCCTGAACATGGGATTGTTGGGATTGAACGGCGACGACATTGGAATCACCCTAGCACCATTAGGAGCATGCTGCTGCTGCTGCGGAGGCTGCCCGCCATAAGCGGCACGGGCGGCGGCGGCGGCGGCGTACTGCGCGCTGCCATGGCTCTCAGCACCAAACGATCTCTGCACGACATAGACAGAGCAATCCATCAACAAAACTGGCAGGCAAAACATGAAACGTGCATAAATCGAGAGCAGCAGCAGCTCCAGGTACCTGTGGCGTCAGGACACGAGAGGCCTGCTGCTTGGAGAACGCGAGCTCGCCCTGCTGCTGCTCCTCCCTCGCCGCCGACCTGAAAGACATGACCGCCGGCGCGGCCCCGGCCCTGCCAGCGAAGGACCAGTCCATGGGCGGCACTACTCCTCCTCCTCCCCCAAAGTAAGCTGCGGATTGCACACACAGACACAGAGACAATTCTCAGTTAGGCCCGGACGACGGCGTACATATAAGAGGACGGACGCACACGCATGGAGCTAAAGAAGCACGGGATCCGTTAAACATCCCCATCCCAGCGGCGAGAGCGAGACGGAGGCTAATCGAAATCGGCAAGGCCACATGCGCGGGCGCCGGAAAGATTTGGCGTGTCCCTCCCTCCCTGGAACCAGAGCCGTCGCCTTCCCCGATGCGCTAGCCCTCGCCATCCGCGGCGAGGGAGCCGCCGAAAGGAATTCGGCAGCCCATACCTAACGCGCTCTCCTTTTCCGAAAAAGAAAACAAGAACATGGGGAGGGGAGGAAACTGGACGAAAGGCGAGAAAGAATTGAGCCCGCCTCCGCCCGCGGATGAATCGGGCGGCCAGACACGGCACCGCGGCGGTGGCGCGACGACGAGAGCGACAAAGAAAATAAAAACTAGCGGCCGGGCGAGGGCGAGGGCGAGGGCACGGGCATGGCCGCCTACCCTGGCAATCCGGAGATTCGTTACGCCGAACTCGCCCGAATCGGGAAAGGGGGGAGGGATGGGGGGAGGGGGGAACGTACCTGACTCCTTTCTGGTGGCGTCGTCCTCGGCGGCGGCGCGCTGGCGCTGCTGCTGCAGCAGCAGCTGCTCGTGGCCTATGGCGCCCAGGAAGTCCCTCTCCATCCAGCCGGCTCGGGAAAGGAGGCCGCGGGTTTGCCTCCGATACACGAGGAATAAATGGATTTCGTTTCACCCCCCTCCCTCCTCTGACTCCCTCACTGCTAACACCACTCCTCTGTGAACGGACGAACGATGATGACGACGACGACGACGAGCTCTCTCTCTCTTTCTCTGCCTCTCTCTGGTATGTATACTGCTCCAGACCTCCAGTACTTCTAGCCTAGGCCTAGGCGGTGTGCGTGCGTGCGTGCGTGCGCCTGGGGCGCCACTAATCGCTTATTTATTTTCGGCCGGGGAGGTTAGATCGGAAGGGTGGGAGATGATTAAACTATAAACTAATTAAATAATTAAACAAAACTGATTAATCAATCAGTCGGGAGGAAAGAAAGGTGTGGCGAGCACGGCGGTGGGCCACCGCGGTGACCGGATCCCCACCCGCGCGGGTCCCGCGGCCGCCCCAGCCCGGTCGCGCCCACGTGGTCGGGCACCAGCGCGCCCCGCTCCGCGCGGCCCCCGCGCCGCGCACTGCCACTGACAGCCCGGTCAAACCCCGGCCCCGGCCCCGCGCGTCGGCGAGAGCCGCCCGGCGCGGGTGGCCGCGCACAGGGGGCGTGGCGGCGGCTGCAGTGGCGACACGTGCCGCCCCGGCTCGGCCACACGAGCCGAATTGGGTGGGGCGCGCGAGCGGGCCGTCGCTGGCGCGGTGGGCCCGCGGTATTCCCTGTCTGCGCGTGGGTCGCGGGCGAAGACCACGTGCTGCGCGTCCGGACCTCGAGTTTACGGTACTGCTACTCCTAGTACTAGTAGACTTTTGGAATTTTTTTTGTTAGAATAATAATAATAATCCCGTGATGTACCGCTGCTAGTGCCTCTTCTTATGTGTCTTGTGATAAAAAAAATGCGTCACGGGGTGTGGTGGGGGTGGGGCTGGCGTGCTGCGCCGGTTTTGTTTATGTCTTGTGGCCATGACCATGTGCCATGTGCGCCCCATGTTTTTTTTATGTGTACTTGCTTAGGCTGCAGGATTTGTTTAGCAAAGTTTTTAGGGGGTTCGGTGAGCAGGTTATTAGGGCTA
The DNA here is from genome assembly GCA_000582825.1 of Hordeum pubiflorum. Lineage (NCBI taxonomy): Eukaryota > Viridiplantae > Streptophyta > Magnoliopsida > Poales > Poaceae > Hordeum > Hordeum pubiflorum. The sequence continues at coordinate 16,795 of CBMN010751460.1, forward strand.
GCGACGTTGCCTTTTCGAAAAGGAAACGACTGTATCATGGAATGAAGAGAGTAGCATTTTTGCTTTGGAATGAAGAGAGTAACATTTTTGCTCGTTGTTAGAAATCTCTGTACGCAAGAGTTGGTGGATCGTTTTTAGATTTTTTTTGTATGTCGGCTTCAAAAAAAAGTTTTTTTTCTGGTATGGTCCACTTTGGAGTAGTATCAATCAACATGAACCACGGAGCGTGACCTCTTGAACAGTACCCCGGCCTATTCTCTATTTTCTTCTTTTGCGGGGAAATTATGGTTACCTATTCAGACACGTCTCGTTGTCAATTCCTATGGTATGATCAGTTTTCCATTGAGATAATTTCTTTTCTACCCAGTTAATGTGGTAAATCATACCACTATCCTTGGAAAGTAAAATATGATGTGGATCCAGTACTTTTCTTAACATCATTCGGTGATACGAGCACAAAGCTGCCTGAGAGCACTGTGCAAGATTCCCGTCCGCGTCCCACGATAAAAATACCTGCTTAAATAGGGCGATAAGGTACAGACCATGTGGAGCTACCAACTAGCAGCATCAGTATTATACTCCACGCGAGTGTGCTAGGAGCAGTTAGCATGCTGATCGATCGTGTTGATTATTTTAACATGGTGGTCATCAGCTGAGTAGGTTTAGGACTTATAAACGGGGTTGTTTACGTGCTTGATTACTGTACGTGATGCAGGTTTGTCTCCATACGTGGCGACGCCCGATTGCACCAGGACGTGCTAATGGTGGCTTAGCATCTAGCGTAGCTTTGTTAAAGAAGCTTGTCCGCCCTCCCATGCAGGATGCATGTGCTTTTCTTCTCTGTGTGCCTGGATCCTGGTGTTGATGAACTGTCAAGCTTTTGTAGCCGCCTCACGATCAACATTTTAAGCCGGTCTTCTTCTTTGATCTTGACTGCCACTCAACTGTCAAGTAGTAGCACTAGTTAACACATGGAGTTGTGAAATTTGGTTAATTTGGTACCATCCTGTTTAGGAAAAAGTTTCTTTCACGACATATATGGCCCAAGATCCGTGCATATAATTCTTCATAATATGAAATCTGGATCAAGTTTTCAAAGTACTCACTTTGTTGTGAACCGAAGGGAGTGGGAGGAAGTAACAATTAACCTATAACACACAGATTTCTTTTACCTTTTTTTTTACCCGGAAAACACACGTAATTTCACTAGAGTTGTTCCGTGAAGAAAGGAAAAAAATCAATAGAGTTGACTTGAAGGTAAATCAACCATAGAAAATGCAAGTCCCCCTCGAAAACAATTCATCATCTGGTAATTTATGTAACGAAGATCTTCACCGATTTTTGTTTGACCAGGGATCTCCACTGATCTCGCATTTCATCATCTGGTAAAATATGCTTCTATGCCAGGATTTCCACGGATCTCACGTTAGAGGAAATAAGGCGTGGGGCTAGCTCATACTCGAGTGCATAGGTTGGCTACAATTCGTCGAGTTCTTCATCAATCAATATAAACAAGACCAGGTGCAGATTACCGTACCGAAACGAGGGCATCAAATCCGATTAGCTGGACGGAAATTATATATTCTACCATGCAAACCGCTGGGCCTAAGCTCCCATGCATACACACGCATCATGCGCCCCATGATTAAAAAGGAGAGCATGCCATCCATGCATCGCTTCATCGTTTGGATTTCAACGACGCCTTGCGCCACATGCCACGAACCGGATTTGCGCCCACAGGTTTTGCATCCACAGGAAAGATGATTAAACAAACTGTGCGACTTGTAGGAAGAGATGTGACCGCCAAAATTAAATGCGGAGCAGAGGTCAGTGGCCGCGATTGACCCTGCTTAAACAATATTCCTAGAGATCCCGAAATGCTTAGCGTGATCCAATATTAAACTGCCAGTGTGGACTTGATATAATCATATAGGAGTAGTAATCAATATGTGTGTGTATTTTGTTAACTGATTGGCAAGTCCACAGCCTGTGCAATACTTTTTAATTGTTTTTTTTTTTTTTTGCTATGTGGAACTTTAAAGATAATGCTATTAAAATTCAAAAAAAAAGATAATGCTATTGAAACTTCTGGAACGCCCCGTATAGATTTAGTTTCCAGCTGATGTGCTGTGAGATGCTTGTGGAATTAATCAGCTTGGAGATTGTAGTGTTTGTTTACTTGCAGTTGGGCGCTGGGTACAGTGCACAAACTAGCTCGGGTGGCCAAAGCGTTACGAACAAACACACACAGAGTATTATACGTTTGGATCCACATGAACCACCGGCCTCATCTGATCTTCTGTAGTCCTCACATGTTCGAACTCCTGCCCCATGAGCCCAATAAGAAACTGCAATGATAGATACTTCTTGATATACATAAAGCATATGTGTGGAACGTCTAGCAGGAGCTGCCAAATTATTCCAGAAAATGACAATAACCGATTTCTCTACGGAAAGGTATACAATGTACATGTCCACATCGTTTTCTTCTGGAATCAATAATGAGATCTAGAAAGATTCTGGGGTCACGCTCACATGTATGCGTGTGGGGTGCTTTATAGATGCAATGTTTATTCATGCCTCCTAGCATACGGTGTCTTTTATTTAAATGCAGGTTTTTTGGCTGGATTTGAAGACACTTGTCGAGCTACAGGCAGCCTATTGAGGTCGCACACAATTCACAGGTACCAGTGCATCAGTAGGACTACAAACAGTCAATTACTCAACTCATACTGAAATCCGGGCGACTTCAAACTGGCATGCTATAAAATGACTCGTACTCAGCTCGTAACCTTTTTTTACCCGTGAACTGTAAAAAAATTATTCTACGGTAATTTTTCATTTCTATAATCAGTATGATACAAATGAGGGAGGAGAAAAGGGGGGAAAGGAAGAAAAAAAAACTTTAAAAAGTAGAAACGAGGTTTAACCAATTCCATTTTGGGGGAACATGATCATATAAAGTTATTATAACTTTCTCTGTAAACCACTGCTGAAACTCTTAGGTATGCTTTATCCTTCATATTTATATTGAGAAGCTTAAGATCTTCCTTATGAGCAAACTCCAATTTTGAACCGTTGGTTGTGTCGGAAATCGGGCTCCGCAACCCCAAGGAGATTCGAACTCTGAGGCGTGTGCGAAGATCCTTCCCAGCTGAGCCTCGTCGAAGTGCAAGAAGATGGACTCAATGATTTATCCAGGTTCGGGCCACCT
>CBMN010751461.1:0-18229 GCA_000582825.1 Hordeum pubiflorum
GTATAGGGTATCATAAAAATGCTCTATATCATTGCATTGTAGAGTAGGCCCCATGCGGGTACATGTAAGAAACAGGTGGGCTGGTCAAAAGCACATGCGCTTCATAAATTTTTCGCAGAACCGTCACGCCATATCATCACGTGTATGTATTTGCATATAATCTGTGGATACACTTGAGACTTGAGACGATGGATTAAGGCGAGTTTTGTTAAGGATGAAGAAACGCCGTGATGAACTGACGATAGTGTGCTTTTAGCACCGGGGGGCCAAAACATTTTTCTAAGAAAAGAAAACGAATGCACAGTTATCTAATTATTTGCTAAAAAAAGTAGCTAATTGCACGCTAGTTTGAGGATTAGTTTTGTTGGAACAGAGAAATCGAGCGGCACAATATTTTTTTAAGAAAAGAGGCACAATTAGCTTTTTTTTTTGTTCAGAAAACAGTAGGTAATTGCACACTAATTTGAGGATTCGTTTTAGAGAAACAGAGAAATCCACAAGGAACATGTGTTATTAGAACCCTAACGGTCGCACAGCAATTTTTAGAGAAATTTTAAGGTGCTCCAAAGCAATATAGACCGTTTAACTTTAATTTCTATTGGCTGATATAACTATTACTTCCTCCATTTTTGTTTAATCCCTATATTAGGTTTGTCTAAAGTCAAACTTTATAAACTTTCAACAAGTTTGTGGAAAATTATATTAACATATACGACACCGAACCAATATCATTGAATGCATGATTAAATATATTTTCGCTGTACGTACCTTATCATCATGTCTAGCAAACTAAATAAGAAGTTTGTGATGTTGTGTCATATATGTCTATGAATGTTTTATTTTGTCGGTTGGGACCTAAACAATAGAAAATCCAAAGAACTTGTTTTTAGAAAACAGCAAACATGAATACTACTCCCTCCGTCCCACAATGTAGTGTGTCCGCGCTTCTCAAAATCTAACTTTGACTATGAATTTAACCAACGAGACCGACTGCGGCGGGAGCAAAAACTATANCACCGAATTCGTATTTTCGATACGAATTCAGTGGTATAGTTTTTACCCCCGTCGCAATTGGTCTCGTTGGTTAAATTCATGGTCAAAGTTCAAGATCAAAAATCAAGGACGCACTACATTATGGAACGGAGGGAGTACTTGACAAAATTTGCTCACGGGTACGTAATGTGCCTAACGCACCGGTACAATGCAAGTAGTAAAAGCAGTCAAAATACCATCAGGATTTTTCTGTACCAAAGCAACCATACGTACCAGTGTTCTTGCACATTTTCTTTTGTTAGAGAAGAAAATGTATAATGGGGAACGTTTTGTATATTTCCCACACAAGAGAAAGCCATACATGTTCCTAGCATTGCATGTGTAAATTTATTTTCCTCTAAAAAATGTGTAAATTTATTTCCTTTACAGGCTCTCTCAGAATGATACGAATACACATACTGATGATTATTACGTTGCAATCTAGACGAATTATAATAACGTCTTTAGCGCCTGTATAATTTTTATGGTCACATGGATATGCATCATATTTTTACAACACGAGAGTTGTTCATATGGTAGATACAACACATACGTACGGGGCTCGAATGTGAACTTTCATTATATTAAAAGAAGATGTGAGAAATATTTTAAACATTCGTTTTTGAAAAGTAATTGCCATATTAGAATTTTTTGTGTGGTCAAACATATCCTTGATGAATGGATGGTTCAAATCAAATATTTCTCTTGCCTCTTAAGGGGTAAGAGTTACCATCTTAAGAGAGCTCTTTAAAGAAAAGAGGCATAGTTACTTAATTGTTTGCTAAAAATTAGTAACAAATTACACACTAATTTGAGTATTAGTTTATATAAAAAGAGAGATGCATAGACATACATATACAGAAAATTGCCGAATAGAAAAGTGATACTTTTTGAAGCTGCTTTTTCGTTGGGCCAGTTCAACAATTATTACCGCTGCAGACGGGGCAGGCTTATCCTGTGCTATTTCAGAAACCCGGACATGCCCCTTCCATTTAACAAGTGCGAGCAGGGCCTGACAATGTGCAACTTCTACACGTTTGTACTATTCACGCAGATGTATAATGGCCCGTATACCTTGAAAACGCCTGACGGGAATCAATCACGAGGCCCATTCCCACGTAAGGGGGATACCGAGCTACCTGACGGTCGGCCTTTGCAACGCCGCTATCCTGCAGATCGGTTGTTTTCATGGGGGCCTTTCTACTTCCTGCAGCACGCGCTGGTCTGCGTCAAAGGCACGCGACAGGCACCTCACCAGCAGATATGGCAAAGAACGCGCCGGTCTTGCACGGTTGCGGTGGATTGGATGGCAGTCAAAAGATCAGTTATTTTGCGGTTTGGTGACCTTCCAGGGTGTACTATTTTATATCCCCCGTATGACTTTATTATTTGAATGAAATGTTAAACACCCTGGTTCTGCTAAAATAATCCATGGCACCTACTTCTTTTCATAACATAAGAACATTTTTGACACTACACTAAAATCAAAAACACTCTTATATTACGGAGGGAGTATTTAGGAAACAGCTAGCTCTAGAATAGTACTCCCTCCGTTCTTAAATATAACACCTTTTAGAGATTCCACTATAAACTACATACGAATATATGTAGACATATTATGGAATATAGATTCACTCATTTTGCTCCGTATATAGTTCATAGTAAAATCTTTAAAATATCTTATATTTAGAAATGGAGGGAGTATCACACACAGAAATAGACCATAGGCAGAAACAAACAGTTACAAATATAGAGTGAATAATAAGCCACCAGGCCAAGATACACAGAAGAAAAAATATATATACATCAGCATGACCACAAGTTCTAATATTGAGTTAGTACATAGGTTTGCAAACATATTGTGATGCCAATAGCCTACAAGTGAGGTGCTTGCGACTTTGTAGTGAATCCAACTACCACATAACATTGTAAGCCGATTAGTTGATTGCCATGACCAAAGAGTTCTTCACAGTCGTGTCCCTGAATCAGGCATCTCTGAATAAGAATTGGTAAGCCATTATTTGATTAGCCTTTAATCGTAAGCAACCTAATTTTGAGTTCAGAGCATACCTTCAGACAAAGCATGTCTATCATTTCTGTTTCGAAGGGACTGTTCGTGTCACAGTGGACACCCCATCCACAAACTTCGTTCGGAATATCACGTTGGCGTTGTTGAACATACCCTCTTTTAGCGACACGACTATGAACTGCAATGACCAAATTTGAATTGTCAACTGAAAGGATGAAACAAAGTTCCCAACACACACATACAGACGGTAACTGAACATGAGTCATCACAGAATTGCACCATCTAGAGGAGCAAGATTACCTGGGACTGTGGAAAATGTGCCTTTATCATTCTACCAATGTTTTGGGTATGGCTCAGATCAAGGGCAGCATCAACCTGCAGTACAGGGACATTCAGATCAGTTGAAAAGGAATATTCTTATTCATTTGAATTTTATTTTGTACATCAAAACAACTTGAAAATACCTCGAACAGGGAGCATATGGGACTAAAAATAAGAAACATGGTAGAATGACCTTGCTCAAACTCAAGAATTTACATCAATAACAAATGTGGCATGCTAGGAACAAAGGTTCCAACTAAACAGAAGAGGGACTTCTAGATAAACCAGTATATCCATATGAGCATGAAATGAAAAATATTGACCTGATTCTTTTTGCAAACTAGTGTTGGTAATAATCAAACTTTTAGGTCCACGTCACACCATATGTTAAGATCAGAACCACTGTATCAAGCAATGGAGATCAAACATCACAACAATATGCAATGGTGCACTATGCAGTCCATGCAGTATCAAACTATCAATATTCCCAATCCATACCATGGTATACTTTCCACCATGGTCTAGAAAAAAATAAAACAGCAAACTAAATGTTTGCAGGTAGGTGTCATGGAATCATGTTCAGGCTAGTGGAATAGTTGCTTTAGTCTTAACTGTTAACTGATCATTTCCAAATCCAAACATCATAAAATGCCTGATCATAAGACTAATCAAGTTCCAGCCAGCCTTTAAGCTGATTTTGTTTAAGTTTCAGTGAACTCACACTGTAAAATCTGTCATGTGAATTTGCAGGAACACTGCATCGAAGTCTTGCTAATCCTAATTGGCTATGCTAGTTTGTAGTATGACCAGATAGATTAGAGATGGTGGTAACCGGTAAGCAATTTAACTGCAAAATCACATGCAGACATACCTCATCTAATATGTAAAGCGGCGCAGGTTTAAAAAGAAGTAACGCCAGAATAAGACTAAGAGCAAGAAGGGACCGCTGTCCTCCACTAAGTTCAGACAAAGATTGCTTCCAAACTGTTCCAAATGCCACCCGAACTTCAAGACCATCCAAGAAGGTACCACCTTCAGGAGGATCAAGTTTTGCCATTGTACCAGGGAGAAGAGTACCGAATATAGACCCAAAATCCCTGCAGGAAATAGAAAGCAGAGGTTAGTTAACTTTGTACATTTGTGAGTAAAGAGAATACTATCATTACAGAGTATGAGCAATATTCATGCAGTGGTGCATCTGCTGGGAAAGATTGCAGAAAGGTTACTTACTTGTTAACTTTGAGCCATGTAACTTTCAAGGTCTCTTTCTTCTTCTCATCCAACTCTTCTATCACTTTCTTGATTTTTGACTTGTCATTCTGAAGATGACAACAAAAGGTATATTGCATGCTGCTACCAAAATCAATCCCAGGTTATCAAGAAATTTATATGTGGCAAGACCTACCTCGATAATATTTTTCTTCGATATCAAATCATTATATTCATCCTCTGCCTTCTCAAACATTGCCATAACTTTCTTATTGACCCTCTTCTCAAGACTGCATTTGACAGTTAAGTAATAAGTCAGTACGTTGCATGGAAAATTAACCAGCTAATAAGAGAACAACGATCCAGAAACATCAGATGTACTTGCAATTTTACTTATTTCATTTTTTTAGATAAAAGATGTACCCGGATTGCTGAGCTTGGAGATTATCAAGTTCTTCCCGCGCCTTGTGCGGTTCACACGATGCAAAGTCATAATCTGTACCACTTTTTCCAAACAACTGTTTCTCAGTTGCAATCCAACTGTACTTCTCCATTAGCTTATCAACCCTTGAAGAGCAATCCTTCTGCTCTATCTCCATCCTCTTAACCTGTATGGTATATTAAGAAGTTAAAAAACTGTAAGTTATAAAATCAGAAATATTCACCATCTACCCAATCAGAACAGTATTAAAAAAGAACAGTTATAAAGCAGAAATATGCACGACATACCCAATAAGTACAATACTGGAAAAAAAACAGTTATAAAGCAAAAATATGCACCAGAGATTAACCCAATAAGTACCTCATTTTCCATTTTCTTCCTTTCGACATTCGAATCACCTAGTAGCTGCTGAAGTTTTTGCTGCTTCTTGGAGATGCTGTTTATTTGTGAGTCACATTCTTTCAGTTTGGAGCGACCAATATTGAGGTCGGATTCAGCTTGGTCATACTCTAGCTTCGTGGCAGCAACCTGCATGCGATCAGTGAAACAAAGGGGGATACTTTAATTAATGAAATGTAACGCCTGGTAGTTAAGTACAAATAAGCCATTACACCGCATATTGAGCTACCTTGCTCTTATGCGTGCCCCAGGTTTCAGACAGCACAGTAATCTGAGCTTTCGAAGTTATCAATTGCTCTTCAAGCGTAGCAAGTTCATTAGCAACTGCATCTTTCTCCATAATAAGCCTCTCCCTCTCGCTTTGATAAGCCTATCCAGGATAAGCAAACATAGAAACAACAGATGTGTTATTCGTTAAAATGCTGGGATTAATGCTCAGGACTGAACTAAAACTCAGAATGAAATTGTGAACATAATATCATACATAAAATTCAGTAGTAACCAGGCACCCTATACTCCAAATATATTCTGTAGTGTTAAAGAAAGTGTTTTAAGCTTAAGCGGTAGATTAATCCATTTTAACAAAATGGACAGAACTTGGCTGCTTTTGTCAATTTACCTTATTATTAGGGTCCGTTCGGGAACTATTTCCTTCAGATTCTGGCAACACGATCTCTACTAGGCCATATCTATTTGAACTGAACTGCATTTTAGTTGTTGTTTTGCTTGCTGTGTGAACCTGATGAGTGATGTGTATTTGCTATGGTATGAACTACATTTTAGGTGCTATTTCAATTATCTATGTGCTATGTTTCCTATTTTCCTGTGCATATTATTCAAAAACAGTCAAATTCTGGTCAATTAAAAAAATGTTTAAGTGTGCTTAAGCGCGTCCAATGCTCTAAGATGTGGTCTTACGCTTTCTGCTTTTTTGAACATTGATTCTGCACCAATAACAGTAAGGTACCCTGCAAACTTACACGCATCTATAGCGAGAGCTTGTGTTTGACAAATGGCAATCAACGCAATTTATAATCTTTAACAATAAGCAGCCTAATGAAAGTATCTCAGTTATCTATATCTAACAGAATATGCACAGCATAAAATAACCGGGCAATCCATTCGTGAAAGAAAAGGAGAATCCTATAAAAGAACACTAATGACCACAAAGAAATCATTCTAGAGCTAGAAGTTAACTCAAGATAACAAAGAAGAGGAACATCTTATTGAACACACAACACTGCAGAGAAAATATTGCAAGTGACAAATGCAAATCACCTATGGCAAAAACAGAGTCAGAAAACCAACCTTTAATTGCTTCGACATGGCCTGCATTTCTGATTTCAATGACTTTATCTTTTTTTCTAGAGCTTTCAGCCTACCTTCACGTTCACTGCCATAAGTCTTAATTGTCTTTTCCAAATCAGAAACAGTGGAGACACATTTTTTATGCTCCACTTGTTTTTCCTTCAATTCTTCTTTTGATTCCTGGAGTTCTTGCTCAAGTTTCTTCACAAGTTCACCTAACTGAAGTACAAATAGAACAATTGTTGATCCAATTTGAAGCTGAATGTGGTAAGGTAACCATATTGGTGGCATGAAAATAATAATACCTTGTGATGTTCATTTTGCTCAACTCTGCTTTGAAATAATGACAGATCATATGATTTGAGTTCAAACTGAGATTTCAACTCAGCGTACTTTTTATGCAGAGGCAGGAGCACAGCGATCTGGAAAACAAGGTAAATTAAAATATCTACTTATCAGACAATTGTAAAGCATTCCACTAAAAAAATCAATCTAACCAATGTTATGATGCCAAGGTATAACATGTTTATACCAATGAAGAGAGATAATCATCAGTACTAAACAAACAAAAACTAATGTGTGTTTAATGTACAATACATGATCATTACAATTTAATTAGTAGCACCATAAACTCATTTTCCTTCTTGACCATCGTGTATACATGCTAATGCCATTTATTTCTTATGTTGCAAAACAAAAAATTTACAAGCTTTCAGTTCACAGATAAAGGCAGATATTCAAGAGCAAAATGTGGTTTGTAGAGCATATTGTGGTATCACATCACATAATCACATAACATAACAAGACCCCGGATCATGAAGAGTGCTATAAATACATATTTATTCAAAAGAAAACAGGATAGCATGTAGTGGCATTGCATTAAGTGAATACCTTCTGTTCAATAACAGAGAGCCTGTCCTCATGGTCAGAGAGATCGGCCTCAGCTTTAGCCAATTCATGGAGTTTCCTTAGCAAGTCCCCGCCACCTCTGTAATGTTTATCTCATTAGATTAGTAGATAAAATGACAACAAATCCAGGATACTTGTTTTGTTTTCTGAAAGTAATCTAGCTTGTCTCCAGAAAATGGACCTATAAGAAGACAAAGATGACCAATACATATTCGAAATTTTGACTATGACCAACCAGTACCAAAAAATAACGCCTGATGAACATATCTGCCTACCCTAGAGCCCCATAAGAATGCTAAGGAAAAACAATTTGTGTTTAGAAAAAAGTCTAGGTCACCCCCCTGAGGTTTTGGGGCCAAGTCAACATAACCCCTTGAGCTTCAAAACCCTCTAAGCAGCCCCTAAGCAGTTGAATACCATCAAAATGATCCCAAAATATATTGTTCTGAGGGTGGTTTTACCACATGACAGGTGGCGTGGTCGACAATTCCGCATCTGGCGCCTAATTGTCTGCCACATCATCTAAAAAGCTAATAGGTAAAAGAAATGGCCCAGGTAAAACTATTCCTATTTTAGAAACAAATTCCCAGGATGAAAAAAGAAATTCATTTGTTTCCTAATTTTGAAATTTCAACAGAACAGGTAAAATCTGTACTCAATATTTCCAGAATCAGAAATTTGATCAATTCATATTCCCAAACAGTTTGAAAAGTATAGTTTTTCCGTTTTGGATTTCTTTAAAGAAAAAACGGATTTTTTGTAAATTTAACTTAAAAACTCATTTTCCTGGCTTATTTTGTTTCCTAACATTTTACATGATGTGGAGGTGACATACCACATCCTCAGCCATGTCACCTACCACAGTACCAAAACCATCTTGGGAGTTACTTAAACAGTAGTCAATTCCTTGGGGCTACTTAGACAATTTTAAAGCCCAGGGGATAAAAAAAATGCATTACATGATCCGAAACAACAGGGAAGGCAAAGGAAAGGAACATCCATTTCAAAATTCCTCTGAAAATAAATCAGATGCAAGCATTAACACCAAGTGAAATGTGAAATGTGACATAATATTACCTGCGACTACCTCCGGTCAATAGCCCACTAGGCTGGAAAATGTCACCTTCAAGAGTCACACTTGTACTGCCAACTTCCCTATTAAAGGCAATCTATACCAAGAGAATCAACAGTATCAGTAAGAACCAACACTGCATACATATTATACTTGGATAGGCAGACTCAATTAGAACTAGAATGACTACACATATTTCTGAAGAAAGCTACATTACCTCCTTTGCTGCCTCCATGTTTCGACATACAAATGTCGAGCCAAAGACATAAGCCATAGCATTCTGCAATAAAGAATCTCTTCAAAATTTGAGATAGTTGATATAATGAATGACAAGGTATATACGTAGTGCAGAATACTGTAAAAACTAATATAATATACAAACATAGGATGAGAATACTAACCTTTACTTCTTCATCATAGCCAACCAATTCTAGAGCTAATGTTACATTTTCAGCTCCAACCTACATACATACATACAAATCAGTATAACATTCTCAAAGTCAGCAAAAAGGTTATATCCAACAAGTGAAAACAAAACATTCACTGACCATTCTACGAGCCGCCTGCTGGACTCTATCAGGTATAGTACCTGTATGGATTTTATTCAACGGTATTATGGTTACCCTCCTTTTGAGCCCTCCATTTTGTAGGAGCTGCTTTCCTGTGGTTTCTGTGTCAACTACCACATTATATAGCCTGCCTCCAGCAGCAACCTGCAGAATTTGACTAGGAATTAAACTGATGCAGCCAAACCAGTTCCTTCACTGTTAGGGAAAATCCACTTCAAAACAAAAATGAGGAGTTTGCTGAAACAGACCTCCAATGCTGTTGCCGTGGAGCTATCCTTTATCTTAATAAGCCGTGCAACTACGCCTTTGACTTTCGATCTATCAAATTTTTTGACAGGATCTTGATAGCTGAAGTTAACATTCCCCAGCTCACCAGAATGTGCACGAACTTTGTCCTTCAATTTCTGAACCGCCTCTACCTCTGTCGATCGATCCTATGAATGATGGATGAACACAAAGAGTAATGAAAAACAGTTCACAAACATTGCCTACCCGTTAAGGAACTTCTAGAATAGTAATATGCACCGTTTATGCCACAGGAAAATGATCTTTTTCGCATACCTTTTGCAGAGTTTCCATCTGGCCCTCTTCGTAATTTATAGACTCCATGGATGCCTTGATAGCTTCCAAGTCCTTTGTCCTAGCTTTCAGCTCTTTCTCAGCTGCAGTAGCTTCATCACGCTTGGATTTCATCTGAGCTTTCTTCTCTTTCAGCTCCTTCTCAGAATGGCTTATTTTTGTCGTCAACTGCTTTAGTCCAGATTCTGCCTCTCCAACAGCAGCTTTTGCATCTCTAAGTTGATCTTCTAGGCATTTCTTCTCATTTGCACTGCTTTTTCCTGCTAGCACACCCTGTGTAAAGTAGAATTTAGTATCCAGGAACTCAAAGTCAAATTGTCAGTTTATACAATCTATAATTTGCAAAAGTTTGCATACCTGATATTCTTTCTCGCTCTCATCTATCTCCTTTGTCAGATCCTCTGCTCTCTTACTCATATCAGATGCACCATCCTCTGCATTTTTTACAGCTGCATCTCTCTCAACAATAGATCTCTTGATGTCCTCAATGTTCTTCAGGATCTATAAACAAATGGCGTATATGTTACACTGTAAGTATTTTGGAATGAATGAGGATCTGAGAAACATGAATATAAATAATGCATTACCTTTTCAGCAGCCTTTTCCTCTGACCTTAGAGTTTCCTCTTGATTATCCATCAGTGAAGTTTCCTTAATAAGTGTATGCGAGAGCTTATCCACTTTCTCTGACAAAACCTTCAACTCACCGCCTAGTTTGGCTTCTTTTTCAGCAGTCAAGGTAGCTATGCTTTTGTCCATTTCATCTATGTCTGCTTTTAGCTTTTCTGTGGTTTCATCCAGTTCAACAATCTTTCCCTGGATTTGTTTGACATCACTGAGTGCACTTTCTCGCACTTTCTCAGCTTGAACAAACTCATATGCAATACAGAATCTCTTAAGTCGATCTAGTTCGGTGTTACCATTGGCCCATTTCATGTACTGGCACCTCTCTTTTCTGAGTTTCTCTAATGCAGGAAGGATTTCATCATCAAGAAGTTTATTGATCTCCTCGACTTTATTCTGCTTCTTCTCAAGTGTTTTAAGAGCAGATTCCTTCTTCATTTCATACATCCTTGTGCCTGCTGCCTCTTCCAACATGGAAAGAATTTCTGGAGGCTTCATGTTCAGCACTTTGGTAATACGCCCTTGCATAATTAGAAAATGGGGATTGTTCACGTTAAGCTGCACGGAGTGGAAAAGAGTCTGCACCCGGGAAGGCTGTGCAAGATGGCCATTTATAAGGTATTTGTTCCGTCCACCAACTACAATCTACAGATACAGGAGAGTAGCTTGTCAGTATTCAGTAAAGCCGGAGGCACTAATGGTCCAATAGAAACACTACAAAGATTAAGAATCCGATCGAAAAATAAATAAACTGCAGATAGCGACTTCAGTTAAAGCAGATCCATCACAATTAAGTGAATTAATTACAAAATTTGACAAGGCACTATTGCCTGTTAGTGGAAAACATCCTTCCGCATAAATACTGGAATTCCAAAAGTCCACAACGACCTAAATCTAGACCATATCCATAGTACAAAACTCGTTAAAATCCTTTATAAATCCACCTCCAGACAGTATCACGAACTCGAGAACCAGCAGAAAGACGGACAACAACTCTCTGCTCAACAATTAGCGTCGAATTCGAACCACTGAGGACAGAAGTGTAAGGGACGCACTAACTCCCCTACAGAAATTCACCCACGGAACCCAATCACACGCATAGAGAAGCGTCAAAAAGACAAGCGGGCAGCGTAAATCGGGGCAGGGGGTGGGGGTGCGTAACCTGGCGCGTGACGGTGATCTCGGCCGAGTCCTCGTAGCCGAGCGGGGAGCGGGCGCGGTCGGAGTTGTCGAAGACGATGGAGACGGTGGCCTTGGTGACGCCGGCCTGGCCCTGCTTGTAGACGAGCTCCTGGAGCGAGGCAGCGCGCACGGCGCGGAGGTCGGTGATGCCGAGCACGAAGCAGATGGAGTCGAGGATGTTGGACTTGCCGGAGCCGTTGAGCCCGGTGATGGCGTTGAACAGCGGGTCGAACCCCGGCACCACCGTCCGCCCCGCGTACGACTTGAACCCCTCCAGGCAGACCTCCTTGATGTGCATCTCGCCGGCCGCTGGGGGCGTCGCCGGCGGGAGATCCGGCTAGGGTTTGGGGGGTTCGAGCGGGAAAGTTTTCGAGGGGGAGGGGATAGAGATTTGGGGATGGGGTTTCGAAATGTTTTCCGCCGAGTGGAGTGGACTCGCGACTGGTGGTAGTGAGGAAGGAGGGCCGACGGAGCGATCTGTGACGGGCTGACGGCGGGTGGGAAATTATATGCTCCTGGGCTGAGATGGTAACATGGGCCTTTGGTTGGGCTTCGCGTAAGGCGTTTATTCTCTGTTTTTTCCTTAGACTTTTTTTGCTTGCTCAAAAACAAATCTAGACTTCTCCAAAAAAATCTAGACTTGTTTTTGCAAAATCACTAGTTTTTGTGGGGTCTTTTTTTTAACTTGCTATGCTGTTTCTATTAGAGCACCTCCAACTGATTTCCAATAAATCTTCCTCAATAATTGCTCAAGTTACCAAGGATACCGTTATGACATATGGGCCCCACTTGTCAATGGGATCTCTCTCGCGCGCGGACGGTGGCAGTGGCATGGCGATTGGTGGTGGTTGTCATGAGACAGATGGCAGCAGTAGTCAGCGACAGCGAAGGGTGGGAGGGTAATGTGTGACATATGCCCCCGAGAGGGGCAACACCCCCTCTATATAGGGGAGTTTGTGCTCCCCAGACCCCTCTATATAGGAAGTTGTGTATCACCAATAAATAATTAGGGAAAGGAGAGCTGTCGGAGAAGCTTTTTTGGCCAAACTCAAAGAGTAGGGACAAGAAAAGGGACGTGAAGTCTTTGCACCCGAGCTCAAATGAGCTCGGGTGAACAATAAAATCAAAAAATATTTTAAAATTGATCAAAACAATCTAAATTTTTTATGACAAACTTTGACAAGTGTTTTAAGAGCTTGCAAAGTTTCATCATGAAATCACATTTGTGAAAGTCATGACAAAAATACCAAAATCGATACTCTGAAAATGCTACTCTTGAAAGCAATTTGGAGCACTGTTTTTTTTTTACCATGACTTCCAAAAATGTGACTTCGTGATGAAATTTTGCAAGCTCTTAGAACATCTGTCAAAGTTTTCCATTGAAAAAATCAGACTTTTTTGAACATTTTTATGTTTTCCGAGTTACTGTTTATTTCAAGCTCATTTTAGTTTGGGTGTAGAAAGGGACTTTTCGTAAGAAAAGTAAGTTGTTTGTTAAGGAGTACCTTTTGACGTTCAAAGATGTAAACAAAACTAGAATACGGTGCGGTTGTGCAGACCGGCGATACCCTAGGGGGCAACAAATGGCAAAGCCACAAGGTAAGTGGTCTCACTCGTGCGCGAGAAGCTACCCTCTGTTGGCGCCACACATTGCACCCATGGCGGCGAGGCCGCGTGGCTGTCCACTATGCTACTGCCACCGACGAGGCCCCAACATCAACACATTGATGGCCCGCTCAACAGCTCCAAAGTGATGGGATTGTGCCCATTGGCAATGATCCGACAATGTAGCTATATTGTAACCACTTAAGAAAAGGGAAATGCATTGGAGCACCCGGGTGCCACACACCCCTATATGTAAATAACATTAAATAAGAATATCAGAAAATTAAAAAAAATGGGATATGAAACCTGGGTGCCCACTGTATACCTGTGTTCATTTTTTGGGTGAATGGGTGCCTGTGGTATCTGCGGCACAAGAATTACAGTCCGACATACATTACATCCAATTTTTTTATGCACATACAAATTTTATTTTGTCTTTTTTCTGACATTACCACGAGCACTCATTCCCCACGAAATTGAACACGGGTGTGCTAGGGGCACCCAGGTTTCATATCCCAAAATTTCAGAATTTTTTTTAATTTCCTAATATGTTTTTTAATGATATATTCATATAGGGGTGTGTGACACTAGAGTCACAAATCCTCTTCCAAAAAGAAAATTGCTATATTGTAGAAAGGTCTGCCTGCAACCTCACATCAACTCTACACACCGCCAACGAATGGAGTTGGTGGAACCAGAATTAAGGAGAGAAAGGATAAACCTATGATCTTTTCTATATTATATACTTATCTTTTGGTTATTAAAAAAACTTGCCTGTTATTACAACAATTATTATCATGTAAAATGCAATGGCATGTTCTATTCTAGTTGTCACACGAGTTTCAAAGGCAATCTGTATGTATACCGTAATCCTACATTACCTAGGGAAACAAGATACGATCGAAGAAAACACATACTCCCTTCATTCAATAATATAATGCGTCCTCGTTTTTCGTGATCTAAGTTTGATCATAAATTTAACCAACGAGACCGATTGCGGTGGAAGCAAAAAATTATACCACTATATATGGTCAAACTTAGATCTCGAGAAGCGCAGTCGCACTACATTGAGAAATGGAAGGAGTACGTAATTTTGCATAGCACAGTCCAGAGGGACTGTGTGACCAAAATGTTTATTTTATCTGTATGCTAGTTAATCACATACAACTTTCTACGCATAGACACCTTAATTGACCAGGGAAAACAATACAAAAGCATATCAATGACACCAAGCTAAACAAACACCTATAGGAATTGAACATAACAACGTTAGCTACAGTAGTTGCAACAAAATCTGCTAATAGCACTAAAAAAACTTGTAAAAAAAAAGGAATTCACATGGTTAATCAGCTCCAGCTTCTTTAGATAGCTCATCTAGGTGTTGTTAGCCTCTAGACTCCTTGTACTGTACCCCCTTTATATCTGTATTGGCAAAGGAATAAACTTATGATCATACTGTTTGTTTTATAGTCAAATTGTGGGCCTTCTGGCTTCTGGAAGCCCTAGATCTCGAAACACTTCTCCTTCGATCCGAGAAAAACATCGAGATTACCAGTAAGAAAACTACTACAGATATTGCCCAAACAGCAAAAATCCACATCTTTGATGATCTGGCTAGTCTCTTTGATCTATGTACACGTGATACAGTGTCTGTGTCTCTTTCAACAGCCTGCTGCCTGGTCACATCCATGTGCTCCACATTTCGTCCAATTGTAGTCGTGGATGACCGTTGTGTAACTCTCTCTGATTTATTGGAGGTTAAGACTTCCTCAATTTTCTTCGAGATGCTGCCTATGGTGGTGCTTAGTCGAGGGCAATTTCGGAGTTTGTGGTGCAAGTATAGGGCCTTGTTCAAAGCCTTGCCACACTCGATGCTGAGAAGATCCCTCTCCCGTGTATTTTGATCGCCTTTCGTGATAGCAGATGGATCAGGTGGTTCAGGGAACTTGGCCCAACATGTGTTTACAATATCAGCGTTTCTCCAGTCAGCCTTGTCAAAGCTCCAATCACCAACACCAAATCTCAGCCCATAATGGAAAACCTTGTAGTTTGCTCCAGGCAAAGGAACATAGCCTGGATATATTAATATGTCACTCCTTATGATGTGCCGCAGGTTAAGCTGCATGACAAGTGAAGAAGAAACTGTCAAGCAGCAAGATAAACCCATTGCAGAGAATTGACAAGACCATGGCCCTTCATGCTCTATACTAGATTTCTAGAACTTATGAGTGCTAACTGCCAGCTGGTGCCATCCATACTAGCTTTCGAACTTATAATGACACCGAGATCTAACTGCCAACTGAAGCTAACCATGCTAGCTTTCTAGAACTTATGAGCGCACGCTCTCCATAGACTATCTCTAGAAGTTACAAGCACCATATTTGCATTGATGTAAACATCTACAGGTTTAAAAATGATTCAATATAGCCAGTAAGTTCTAATGCGGTGCAGCCAGTTGCAGACATATGCTTGCAATTGCAAGCACAAAAGGGGAAAAGATAAACCACTACACATACCTCGGCTGCTGCAAAAGAGTAACCATACATCTCACTTATCCAGCCAGAGGCATATATATCACCAGTTATGTTTGTTGCATAATGATCTTTGTCTGCACGAACCTCTTCTGATTTGTGCAACCACAGCATAGCAAAATGTCGGAGGTCATCAATATGCATGATAATGACACCACCAACCTTTTCGCATGCAGATGGATTACGAGTGTGTATCTTTGCAAGTATGTTATCGCACCCAATGAGATAACTGACAAACAGAAAGGATGATATTAGTACTCGGTTCTCTCATATGCAGTAATTACATGCATCACTGCCTCAACTTGCAATGAGACTTGCACAAATCTTGAAGTACCCAAGAGGTAAGTTGGTTCAACAAACTCTTGGATGTGCACCGAGATTTGTGCAAACTCAGCATGGAGGTGATGCGTAGAATCACCTCTCAACATATATGGTAAACAGAAACTGTAATATCACTAAACCACAGCAATGCATGCTGCAAATTACTCCCTCCCTCCCAAAATAAGTGACTCAAAAGTGACCCAACTTTGTGCTAAAGTTAGTGCAAAGTTGAGTCAGTTTTGAGTCACTTATTTTGGGACGGAGGGAGTACATGGCACCGCATAAGAATCTTACTCGTAGGGAGTTGAAACAGGATGACCAAGTTTTGCACCATACTCCCATGGAGTGATGGGACCTCTCATGATCATATCAGCATCCAAGATAACAATGAACTCAGCATCAGTCTGCACATGGTTAATCCAATGGAGAACTGCTGCTGGTTTATTGATTGCTGGGTACCTAAGAAGAACAAATAATAGATTATGTACTGAGCAAAAGTTTTGAGCGCATTATTATGTCAGAAGTTTATACCAGTCCCCTGTCAATGGGTGTCTGTTCATAGATGGAACATAATGCGTGGGAGCAAGGTCACGGCCCTTATAATTCTTCAATTCCTCGTCTGTACAACTCAATAAGCGTGTAATATTACCAGGCTGACCGCTTATACGAAAGCTGTGCATGAGCCCAACAGTTTGCCAGTCAAAATACGACGAACATTCGGTCGAGAAAAGGGTGTGTATTTTCGGATGTCTGCTTTTGGACAATGCAACATGCTGTACGGTCACTTTGTTTTCAACTTTTAGACTGTTCCAGTACTTTGGTTTCGTAAGCTCTGAGAACCTTTTGCTTTTAAGGAAGCTCAAGTATTTTGACCACTGTGGTTTCGGGCAGCCAACAGATGTGTGATGCAAAAGAAGCCCTTCGTTCAATGTGTTAATGCACTCAATGCTTAGATATAAGGCCCGTTTCGCGTTTGGGTCAGATTCCATCACCTCAACCTATAAAGTTAGTAACATTAAATAGTCACATACAGCATAGCTTTGCCTACCAATGAGAACATCAAAAAATATGGTTAGGAAGACTGTTTACCTCTCTGGGGAATGGAGGTGGAGGAAATAAGCGGTTGCAGTCGTAAACTATACCATCCTCATGGTGCTCTAACTTGCTGAAGGACCAGTTTCCAACTTTAAATGGCAAACCATAGTGAAGGATAAGTGGCTCAGTGCCAATTCTTGGAGTATAGCCTGGGTATATCATTATGTCATCATTTATCTTGTGTCGTAGACCAACCTGTTGAAGAGGATTACAGTATTATGCAAAGAAGGTATATGCAAAACCACATAAAATACACTCGGGGAATATTTGCTTTCACAATGCATAATACAGCGAAGAAGAGCAATCGAGCTTACTTCTGCAGCACCAAATGAGTACCCATACATCTCACTGATCCAACCCATGCCATATATATCACCAGTAATATTAGTTGACCAGTGGGACTTATCCTGCCTCACTTCTTCAGTCTTGGACAGCCATAGAGGGGCTAGAGCCCTTAAGTCATCGATATGCATGATCAGAATTCCGCCAACTTTGTCACAAAATTCTGGATGTGCAGTGTGCAACTGTGCAAGGATGTTATCACAGCCCTTCAAATACCTATTTAAGAGAATACATAGATAAGATTAACTGGAAGCTGAGTTCCAGTCAGACAATGATATGAAATACCTAGCTACCAAGCAAGGAACCAGAAATAATGTTTGCATAGGTAATGTGTTACATAGACTTGCTTTATGCTATAATTCAACTTCATACAAGAAAATTTCATGTTGCTCTAACATGTTTATAAAGAAGGATGAAGAAGAAAGACACACGTTGTATACAACTACCAAGGGTAAATAGAACCTGGGTTAACAAGTGACACTCTAGACAGAGCTATGCTCCAAGAGGAAGAATGAGCCACTAATGTCTAACTATTGACATGGTAGAGTACTATTTCAGTACTCCCTCCAATCCATATTAAGTGATGCTGATTAGTACAACTTTGTACTAAATCAACAACAACAACAACAAAGCCTTTAGTCCCAAACAAGTTGGGGTAGGC